>OZ010794.1:228455954-228638954 GCA_963932465.1 Maratus speciosus | reverse complement strand
CTTTCATTGTTTGTTCTATACTGTATGTTTAATTTTGAAATTGATTTTTCAAAACAAACATTCTTAAAATTCCGGGCAACGTACGCTAGTTTGAAATATTTTGCAACAAAATGAAATGAAATGAACTAAATGAATTGATTCAAAATTCACTTTCATACCCACAATTACATAACTGCAAAATAACATTATTAGATTCTTCAGTTATCATTTTACTAGATAAATTATAGAGTGAATGCCCCAAATGTCTATTTTTTTACTTGATCATGTACTATTGAGTAAGGAATAATATACTTAAATAAACTGTAAAAAATAATTTCCCTTACTTTACACCAAAAAGGGTGGCAACTAAGTTGCCACCCCAAGTGGTGTAATGAAATTCCATTTGTAAACTGGTGTAATGAGCCACCAGCTATCAAATGGTGTAAACAAACACCACTTTTAGTGGCAACTTAGTTGCCACCATTTTTGGTGTAAAGTCACGTTACTACTGCTTATCTGGTGTAAAGTCACACTACTGCTTATTTGGTTTGCACTTTAACAGTAAAATAAAAAACAATTTAAAGATTACATTTTAAATCTAATGCAACCATAATTTACAAAAAATAGTTTCACGCAAAGAGGCTGCTAAACATTATTTTAACTGCGATAATTTATTATCTCAATTAAACATTTATTTTAAATATTTTAGTTTTAGTAAACAACGAAATTTCCTCACAAATCATTCGTTTGTTACATCTGGACTTACATCACGTGTACTTGACTCTTTTCTTTTTTTAAACTCAGCCTAGGCCTGACTGGTTTTCGAATAAATAGTCTAAGCAAATTAAAATAAACATGCCATAAATACAACTAAACATTGCAAGTTGTACAAAAATCAGATACAGAGAGCTAAAAACCACCAACCTCTCACGCGCTAAAGAATAATTTTTATCACTTTGAAAATGCAAATTAAAAATACTTAACGGCATAATTAATTAATAAACACTACACCGCTAGAAAGCTTGAAGTTTAAGTTTTAAAAAGATACTAATAGTTAAGCAAAATGATAAGGTTTAAATAGTTAAAAAAGGTGCAAAACAAAGTAAACAAAGCGCATAACGCTATGGGAGAGTGGTCTGAGACAAAAATTTTTATACCAAATTTCATGAATTTTTTAAACATATCTAAACTCAACCCAGGGATACACGGTAAGTGGCAGAGCAAAGCCCGTACTTTATAGAACATAAAACAAGTATTAGTTTTCAAAATAATTAAAAAAAGTTGAAAACAAGCTATGTTAAAATATGTCAACAACAGTAAAAATCCCATGTATTTCTATGGACGAGTTCTAACAGGAAAATCGAAAAATGCCAACTTTTGAAACGCTCAGCAAATACACAAAAGTGTTCAAAACTTTTAAAACTAGATAGAATCTTGAAGCTTAAGCTTTAAATGAGCTGAATATCACATTAGTTTTTTAGAAAAAGTTAGTTTTTGTAGTTAAAAA
Source organism: Maratus speciosus (assembly GCA_963932465.1). Lineage (NCBI taxonomy): Eukaryota > Metazoa > Arthropoda > Arachnida > Araneae > Salticidae > Maratus > Maratus speciosus. Next base: position 228,637,468 of record OZ010794.1, on the reverse strand, counting down.
AGCTTAAGGATATCGTTGTTTACGTAATGTATTTCCTATGGGAAAACGAAAGTCGTAATCCTAAAAACGATATTTTTAAAAATGGTTCGCAAATAGTTAAAACTTATTGAAAACTTAAAATTCTTGGTTAAAAAATAATCTACGATCTTTAATTTAGTTGAATCGAACATTATTTTAAAGTTACCAAGCGGAATTCATTGTATACTGAGCGTCTCAAAAGTGACAAAAATGCCAAAATTTGAAAATGGCACCAATATACTGTAAAAGTATAGGTTGACTTCATATACTCATAAAATTATAAATATATCAGCCAGAGATACATAGTAGGTATAAAAATGTTGGAAAATGATTGGGAATTTTTCAAAAATATGAAGTTAAACATAAGTTTTAAATTCTTACCCTATTCCGAAGAAATTAACCAAAGAAGATATTCAAAATGGCGGACTGAATCATGTGTCGTTTAAAAACTTTACACCCGAACTGGTGTTCGGTTTCCACAATTTCTTTAAAAGATTAAAATTAAACCGTTTTGTGTATCATGACACTTTATTAGGTGTTTACACCAAACTTAAAGTATATTTAAACTGTTTTGAGTGTATCATGACACTTTATTCGGTATTTACACAAAACTTAGAGTATATTTAATCCTCATTTGGCATTTCATAAGCTCAAATTAAGCGTAACTATACTCCCCCTTTTTTACAGTGTCCAATGGGTTTGCCTTGATGTTGGGCGACGTGCTTTAAAATTGTTAAAATTCCTTGAAAGCCTGCATAACTTACGCATCATTAGACTATTTAAGTAGCACTTAATCCGATAAACTAGAGTGACTGCCCCAAAAGGCTATTCTTTCACTTCACTATGCATTGTCGAGTGAGGAATATTATGTTTCCTACGAGCTTGTCCTGATGTCGGATGACGTGCTGTAAAATACCACAAAGCTTGTTTAACTTGCACATCATTAGGCTATTCAATTAGCATTTTATCAGATAAATTAGAGGGACTGTCCTAAATGCCTATTTTTTTTACTTCACTATCTACTGCCGAGAAAGCAATATTAAAAAATTTCGAAATTTGTTTATTATATTTTTATGAAAGGGCAATGTTGTACGATTTTAAATCAGTTTTAATTGTATTCCGACGATTAATAAGAGAAGTTATGGCAAATTTAATAAACAGGAAGTAATGAGTCAAATATAGTAAGTGAATGTAAGAAGGCCAGGAGAAATGTAAACAATGTCTCTTTGCTAGATTTTCTTACTTTGTTACATAAAAATACGAATAAACCTTAATTTACACTTCTAGATTAATTAGATAGATTAAAAACAATATACGTTAGAAATCTTCAAATACGATTTCGGGAAAATAAATTTTTCTATTATTTTCATGTTAGATAAACATCACTAGATAAAATATTTTAAACAAATTTCAGTGAAATTTTGTCAAAATGCCATGTTACTTTCTGTGTTCTGAACCAGAATCTAAGCACTGTATGATATTGCATTTATTTTATAGGTACTCAGATATATAAAAATGGTAATTTTTTTTATAAAAAAATATATTTTTTGACATAACTTGAAACATTTTAGCTAATTTTAAATATATTGTAAAACTCCTAGTTTGAGGAAATTGAAATATATTTTCTTTGACTGAGTGTATGCTGCCTGGCGTAAGCATGAAATTTTTTTCTAAAAAAAATGACAAAAATCCCTAATTTTTTTAAAATGTTATGAACATATTCTAAGCATTTTATATTTTTTCATCATTCTGTTTACAACTGAGCTGAAAATATGTCTATTTATTCAACAATGCACATTTTTTAACACCTTGAGTACATATACAGGACTGCTGAAAAAATTCGGATAATTTTAAGATTGTAGATGGGAACAGCTGAAAATTGGTTTTGAAATGTGTTATGCGTTTCCATATGGTTGAATTAGACGTAATATTTTAATTTTTTAAATGGTGCAGTCTTGTTACATAATTCTGAATGTGTTGGAAAGTGTTTCATAATCTGTGCTTGACACATGATTTTTTTCTTTCCTTTTTTTTTATCAAAGTGGTTAATCCGAACCAGAAGCATTGCGGAGGTTTCAAGCTTTGAAAAATATTTGCAGCTTTGCAATGACTGCAAAGGGAACATAGGCAGAACTTAAGGACATCATTTCCTCAACATTTCCAAGAATCTTCTTAGCATGAATGTCGAAGATGCTATTTTGCGATTTCGAACGATACTTGAAAATAATGGCCAACACATTGAAGAGTATTTCTCTAGATAAATCAATTCTACAGTGTATAAGTTTGTATTTTGTTAAGATATTGAAAAAAAAAAACGATAATTCGCCCTCTTTTCATTTCTAAGGTTTTCAAACTTCATACTTTTCATATGAATAGCTTCGACTACATATTGCTTTGAATAGGTGAACTTTATTAATGTACATCCTTGTACATTTGAAGAAAATTTCTTGCGCATTTTTGACAACAGGCGAAGCAAAAAATTAGACATCAAAATGTGGTGAAAATTTTGGGACTTCTATTTCAAAACGTGTCGTTTCTCTTCTGCTAGATGAAAGACATCATTGATGCCCTGATGTTGATGATATTGTTTGATATCCAAAGATAAAAAATTAAAGGGTGATTTCGATTTCGTGTTATTCCCCACATTCATGAAGTATTGTCTGTGTTTTATAAATAACGATGCTTATTCCAAAGCGGATTTCTCCTAAGAAGAGCTCTGTAATAATTCTTCGCTGCGTAAATAATTCTTCGCAATGAGCGTCTTTTACAGAATTTTTAATCGTTATCACCGGTTCTTTAAAGCAGAAATTTTTGACTATCGTAATCGAGGAAAATGTCCTGATTAAATCAGGCAACGTTTTCGTTAAAAATAACTGGTGGGAATAACCAAATAGTATTAATTTGACGGAAAAATGCATGCCCGAGCATATCTCGGCTTGCGCAGTGAGGGTGTTAAATGCTGTAACATGTTTCGCGATTTATTCCTGAAATATAGATGTTTGATTATGTCATATTTATAGTATACGATTCTTGTGTGAGGGTTTTAGGTCCTTGAACATTGGCGCATCTATGCGTTATCACATTTAGTATCACTGACCTAACAAGAAAAACCTCTCGAACAGTAACTTGTCCATAACGATATCCTGTCTTAATCGAAAAAAATTCATCGTTATGAAGGAAGATACGTCACACATTATCTTTATTAATAATTACGATACTATACCTGCTAATATGGAAACTTATATAAAATTAAGTTTTCTGTTGTTCCTACAGATTCCATTTTCACAGGTTTTACTATATAATTGGTTTCGGAATTCTCAACAGAATTTGTAAACGTTATAATTTGAATTTTTTACCCACTAGGGATGTTTAATTTTTTAGAGTAAAAAGATATAAAAGTATTGTTTTACCTCTAGAGCTTTCTTGAGTAACGGCCATAAATCAGACCACCAACGAACATCTTTTCCAGTTAATCGATTCGTTTTCATAAGGTAGTAATGCCCTGTCAAAATATTTAGAGCTAGGATAGAGAAGGTCCACATGTCGTATAACTGGCCTTGGATGCCCTCAAAATTAAAACATTCTGGCGACCGGTAAATAAATGGTGACAAGGGTCTAAAGAAAAATAGATTATTAAATTAGAAAATATGAAAATATGAATTTTTTAAAGTTTTACTACCAGGTAATATTACTGTTAAAGATGTTGCATCTTCACGTGACTGTCTCAGGCGTAAAACACGGTAAATGACATTTAAAAAAAAATTTCTGATTTTTCATGAGGTATTGCTTAACCCACACTTTGATTTGTTCATACAAATTAATAAAGTTCTGACAAATTATTAAAAGTACATACATAAATTATTATTTTCAAAGATAAATTTTGATATGAATTGTAATAACGAATTCTCTTTGCTCATTAGTCCAATTAAATAAAATTTATCCAACAAAAGATGTTCCTGAAAAATAAGCTGTGTTTTAGCAGGCAATACCAATAAATTTGTTTGTAGTTTACTTTATAAAACATCAATTTTGAATATCTCGAAACTTGTATTTCATTAGTTTCCTTTTTGTTTACACCCGAGCACTTCATATAACAAGATCTGGGGAAAAAAATCCTTTAATAGAAATTTTCATTAATATAATTCTTTATAAAACACATTTCAAGAAATGAATTAGTTACAATAATAAATAAAATTTTGTTTACTAGAGACTTCACTGTAATTATGAACAAATTGGAAGAAATTGTCATATTAATATTGCTTAATTTATGATTATTATAGTATATTTTTAAGACGTATAAGAACATACGAAACAGGTAATGTTAAAAGGGCCATTTTCATTATACTTTCCTCAAAATCTGTTGCGAATATAAACATAGCTTTTATTTTGAAGGGAATGAAACATATATACTTAATATTGTACTGAAATAAGCGCTATAAAAGAAAAGAAATATTTTGTATAGAAAATTACGAAAATACTTTTTTAAACCTTTATCAGGGTTCGTACGAGTACCGTTATTTTCAAGGACATGTACCAGTATTTCTTTATAAAAAAAAAAAATCTAGTTCAAACTTGCGAAATTTCGCCTTATTTAAAGGATATAATGTCTGTAAGAAAACACAAGTAACGAAGAATTTTCTGGTTTTGAAATTCAAGGACCCGTACGAACTCTGATTATAAAACGTAAGGAAAAATTTCGAGATTTCATCTTCCGATGTTCGACCACGCCCGATTCTGCACAACTTCAGGGTTGTGATAAAAACCAGTGATTTTCACACCGCCCCCTGAATACTAGGCCTGAGCGCCAACATAAAAATGGCGGCTGCCGAAGGCGGATTTTTTTTAACGTAGGTACGGTCCCTTAAATGTAGACACCAGTATTTTATAAAAGATTTCTTAGACTTGTTTAATCTCAGAAAACTAAAGCGAAAAAACTTAAAAAATATTGGTACAAATATTTAAGGGACCGTACACACGCTGAAAAAATCTGCCTTCAACAGCCGCCATTTTTGTGTCACAGCTCGGGCCTAGTATTCAGGGCGTGGTGGATTTTCAGCGTTGTGTGACGTTAGTCCACAGTCAAGTACAATACATAACTTCTAAAAAACAAAAAGTATGTAAAAGTGCTAGATCTTCTTCCGTAAAATAAACGGAATTTTTTAGTATTAACTGAGACGCCCAATTTACCTTAAGTAAAATTCCCAATTACTGAAGATAGATGATTTCAAGAGCATTGTTTACGGTTTAAAAATTTATTCAATTCACATAATTATCAAAGCCTTTAAAATTGTGCAACCAATTAAAATTTTCTAATAAATCCAAATTATATAAGTTCATAATTTGTTCTTTATTAAGAAAAATTGTTGATTTCATGTAACTTTCAGCAAGCTGTTTAGCTGTCATACTGTAATATATTCCTTTATAAGCTTTCTTGATGAAATAAAAAAAAATAACTTTGCCGTTCTCGCACTTTTAAGGACTGATTATCTGCAGAAATTAAAAATATGTTAGACAACTTCACTAAGAAACAAGCTCATACTAACTTCCATCATTTCTTCGAAGAGCAAATTTGAACTAAAATATCGCTTATCAGACACAAATCAAACATACTACATTTAACAGGAGAGTAAAATATGATTGAATTCTTTTAATTGTTAGAGTGGTATAAAACTATAGTACTTAGCATGCAGCTGTAAAAGCTTACATAAAAGCGTCAAGAAGGAGAAGAAATAGAGAAGACTGAGTAAATTTAATTCACTCCTCCATCTAACTGTAATTTCAAAGCTACAAATAGCGCAATATAGCGGTCTTTCGGATAAGTACATTTATGACACTTTTCCCGTGAGTACTTAGTACTGCATGTAGCAGTAAAAGCTTGCAAAAAAGCATCAAGAAGAGGAAGAAACAGAGAGGATTGAATAAATTTAACTCACTCTTCCATCCATCTGTAGTTTCAAAGTTACAAATAGCGAATTAAAGCGGTCTTTCGTATAATTACATTTAGACACTTTTCCCGTCAGTATTTAGTACTACATGTAACAATAAAAGCTTGTAAAAAAGCGTCAAGAAAAGGAAGAACTAGAGAGGATTGAATAAATTTACTCACTCCTCCATCATCTGTAGTTTCAAAATTGCAAATAGCGAATTATAGCGGTCTTTCGGATAACTACATTTATGACACTTTTCTTCTGTACAACTTTCTTCTGTATGTACATAAAAATAGATAAATGCTTTGTTTGTATTATAAATTGCATAAATATTGAAAAAATTGCTTGTGTATAGTAAACAGTGGCCAGAAAATATTTTACTTCTCTCGCCAAGTCAGTTTTCTCTATCTTACAGAGTCACTGGAAAAAGTAGGCAATACTGGAAAAGTAGCTAATTTTCAAGTGTGTGTATATCTTTTATATAACTTTTAAATATAAATCTAATGAGACATTCTAATGCCATATAAAAGACTAAATTATTGTATACAGTTTTATACTTTCCAACTTTCAACTAATATTCCGTAAAATGCGAGTTAAACTGACCCATAATAAACAAGTTTTGAACCAGAAAATTTTTAAAGGAAAGATTTAAAAAAAAATTCACTCAGAAATAGGTAGAAGGAGACAAATGAAGAGAAAGCAATAAAGAGGGATATAACGATACATTAAATAAATTTACGTGTTCTAAACGTGTTTGTGCCAATTTAATTCGAATTTTATGGAAGTTTAGTGGTAAGTTGGAAAGTATGCAGTTTATAAGTCTGAGAAATGTTTTCTTTAAAATTAAAAGTGTCATTTATTTATAAAAATACAAACATACATCAACCAGTTACTTTGAAGTTAACAGACTTAGTAGGTGCGTTTCGGTTTCAAAGAAAAACAAATATTAAGTAAGTAAAATCCTTGCTTTTAGATTACTTTAAAAAAAATACTTCGTATTTTTTCTCATTACAGAAATTTTTAAAAATTATCATTATTTAGTTAGACGAACAATAAAATCTAATTGATTCTTGCTATAGGCTATTTCCATGAGCACTTGTAGTGTAAGTCATGCTACGATTTTTTGGCTACCAGTATTTTAGAATGAAAAACTGTGACTCATTTTATCAGAGATATTTCATTAATTGAATAAGGTCAAGCAAACGTTTCGAAAATAACGGTGGCCAGCAAGCATAGCAGTTATGAGCAATGTGACTTACGCTACAAAAACTCATGGAACTAGCCTATATTAAAACATAAAACTATATAAATTGTACAGATCTACAGTAATTTTTTAAAACTTGCTACAGATTTGGAGCCCCCTTTACTATGAGTCTTAGGGTTTGGACCCTATGTTCTTATTCTTTAACACAGCCCTGAATAGGTTGACAGGGATGAAATGAAGTATCTAAAAGAGTTTAAAAATTACCTTTTTATTGGCTCCTTGGTAAAATTTAACCCAGAAAAATCCGCCAACAAGGCATTATCTTCATTGTCAATTAACACGTTGTCGCTTTTAATGTCTAAATGACATAATCCATTGTCATGAAGGAACTGTATTGCAGACAAGATTTGTAGCAGCCACTTTTTGACTCTACTGAAACTGTTCGGATCCTTTCTAAATTCTTTGCTGCAAACCATATCATCTAAAGCTTTAGGCAAGATAGGCATAAAATAAAGTTTTATATCTAGCTCTTCAATTTCCATAACGTTCTTAACTTGTACCAAATTAGGATGATGGAGGGTAGGCCAATACTGATCTTCTATTGGCCAAATTTTCTTTTTATGAACTATTTTAACCGCTTCTTTTTGTTTATCCGGAGTGAGGACTGCTATCACATCCGCGAATCCTCCTGTGCCCAGATCCCGCAGGAACTTGTAATCTCTTTCCTGGAGATAACGAATAACGGCTTTTTTAAGCTGCTTTCGAGACATATTAAATTTGCTTTAAAGATTATATTTAGAAATATTTCTTAAAAAGCGTGCAACGGAGAAAAAAATTAACTGAGAATAGAAATAGTAAATCAACAAATTTATTTTTTCACACTTCGAATGTTAGCATATAACACTGACAACTTTTAATCGCAGTAACTACGTTTTATCTCTTATTGTTATGCATTGTTTCGAAATCATTCTTGAAAATATATTTTATTTTTTGCGATTTCAACAATTAAGAATGATACAACAATTAAAAATATGTATTTCACAGTGTTGTTAGAACATCAACAATGGTTAGAGTTTTCTAACAATAAAATTTCGATTGATTCATTTCTAAGCAAGTACAAAAATGTGACGTAATGATTCACATTATGAAGCGTTAACAGCATGTTTATTTTTCACAAAATTTTTAAAATTAGAAAAATTAGCATTATTGTCATGTGTAAAATTGTAAATATTTCTGTAACAAATGAAACGCTTGAAATCTCATTAACATTTAATTTTGAACATCTTTACACGGCCTTTACGATGATAAATAGCAGAAACAAACAAACAACAACAACAACAAAAAAAAAAACCACTCGTTTAAAAAAAATGGTACTACTTTGTTATCCCGTCGACCAATTTCGCCAAATTATATAAATCGAAAAAACACTCCCCAAATTATACAAATTGACATAATTTTTATTTTAAATAACGAAAGAACAAATAAATTAGTATAACATTAATAAAAATACGAATAAAAAGTAAAAAGTCGAAATAAAAATCACTTGATGACGTTAACACGTGTAACTTGCTTAAAGTCAAGTGAATGTGACATTTATGATCAACCATTATTGGCATTTAATCTTATAGTTTGGCGATAGATTTTTGGTAACCGGGATAACCAAGTAGTACCAAAAAAAATCTTCATTATTATTTTAAACAAATACCCATTTTGCTTTTTTTTCAAAACAAATATGTGTTTATTACATAAAAACATAATATAACGCAAGAAACACCTTCTTAAAAAATATATCATTAAGGCAATGTTAACGATGATATACTGCAAGAAATGTTTAGATTTATCTGAATGATAAGAAGTTGTTTTAATGCATTAAGAAGACATTTTTGTTATTGACAAGCAATTGAATCTATCTTTTAATATTAAAAGGGACTAGGTAACGGAGGTTTGCCGTCCTTCTTCTATGATGAATGCGGATTATAAGAATTTTAAAGTTAAATATTTTAATCCATTATTTCAATTTAAAATCTTGTTTTAATAAATCATTTTTCAACTGATTCTGTAATGCTTTCTGTAGTTTTTTTTTTTAATAATGTTTCTTTACCTTTTTATCTGTTGTCAATAATAATATTGATGAAGGCTGTTGCCATTTTGAGCAACTTCACGATCATTCGTTACACAGGATTGTTAACAAGTTCTCAGGTTTGGAATTAGTAATTCTCGTAATTTATTATAAATATTAGGTCTTCCGTAAAGTTTTGTCCGATAATATTGGTTCACGCCTACTTTTTAAAAATTCAGATTTCTTCATTGGCACCATTTTTTGGAAATGGTGAAATTCCCATTGTTTTCAACTTTCATATTAGGATGAAAACATTGGGAAATTTACCATTTCAAAAAAGTTGTGCCAATGAAGAAATCTGAATTTGAAAGAAGTAGGCATGGAATTACACTATCGGACAGAACTTTCCAATAGACCTAATATATACCGGGTGATCCAGAAGTTCCGGGAGTTTCGAAATGTAAATACTTTGTACAATAGAAAGGCGCGGTTTTCACATATAATGCTCAGAAACATGTGGGATTTTTGCTTATAATGAAAAATTTTAAAATAAATAGTTAAAATGTTTAACAACAGATGGCGCTACTCTACAACATCAAAATTATCTGTACCATGCGTTATATAAGCAGATGACTTCATTGCGCAACATCTTTCCTACGTCATTGCTCAGATTTTGCTAAAAGAATCGTTTACGTTAAAACGCTCTTTCGAAGGTTAAAAAAATTACATTAAAAATGAACAAAATTTAATGTTTAACTGCTATGTTTAGAATTGCTTTCTTTGGGCGACAAAAAGAACGAATCGGCAAGTTCAGCTTTGCTTTATTATCATACAATGCATGGAGTTAAAACGGGAAAAGGACCGATGACCATTACAAATCTGAAGGCTATGATAAAAAATTGGAGGAAACGGGCTCATTGGAAGATCGTCAAACAAGCGGTAGACCCCAAACATCTGTTGCAGTCGTAAACGAGATAGAACGCAATGTCAATACTCAATCCGCTTTATTATACCATAGCAAAACTATATTGTCGATTTTAGCGCCACCTGTTGGCAAAATGTGCAACTAATATTACATATTTTTTCATTAGAAAAAAAAAAAAAAACAAAAAAAAAACATATCCCACATGTTTCTAAGAATTTCTGTGACGACCACATCTTTCTATTGTATATAGTTTACTAATTATTAAGGGGTTTCAGGAGTCTTACTTTTTACCTGGCGGGGCAATTTAGCAACATGTCACATTTAATTTTTTTTCTCAGTCTCTATAAAGCATAAATGCATAAAATTTTTAATATAGACAACCTAATATCACTTCTATTTAAAATATTTTTCTTAAATATTCTTTATTGAAATTTAATTTTATTTTTTTATGTTTAATTTTGATGAAAATTTTAAAATTGTTTCTTGGCTTGCATGCACTGCGCGCAAAACTGTAGCAAAACTATTGGTTCAAGAGCCCCCAAAAATATTGATAATGATGTAAAACTAATGTAGCTTAAACGTATACTTCATTTTTAAGCAATTTATATATTTATTTTATTTGAAATTTAATTTGAAATTATAAATTTTTGAAAAAAAATCATCCTTTTATTCAAAAATTGCCAATTTTAAATAATCAATGCAACTATAGTACTAAATTTGAAGTATAAGTTATTCTTTACCTTAAAATGAAGATATTTACCAAGTTTCAAGCAAATTGCTTTATTAGTTTGTGAAAAATGTTGCGCGCAGTGCATGCAAGTCAAAAAACAATTTTAAATATTTTATGTAAATTAAACATAAAAAATCAAATAAAATTTCAATATAGAATATAAAAAAAAATATTTTAAAAAGTAGAGATATTAGGTTGTCTACATTAAAAAATTTATGTATTTATGTTTTATAGAGACTGAGAAAAAAATTACATATGACCAGCTTACTGCATCACCAGGTAAAAAGTAAGACTCCTGTGACCCCTTAACATTTCAAAACTCCCGGAACTTCTGGATCACCCGGTATTTCAGTGTGTATCATCGTTCATAAGTTTACGCTTTTTGTAGCAGCGGCTAATATGAAGGTATTGTACTCAGTGTTGCCAAATATTTCAGTGTACCAAATTTTTTATTCAGAAATTCCGAATTCTTACCAGACAGTTTGACAGTCAGTCAAAGTTTTAGTCTATTAGTAGGACACTCCGGTCCACTCCATAGCTTTAGCATGCAAGTAGTTTGGGTTACAGGAACACGCCACGGTTCTCGGCTATCAGAAATTTTAAACATCTTTTTTCGTAATTTCTGAATAAAAGATACGCCTGTAAACAAATTCCCGACTTCACACATTAACCCCTTAACGGTCGCATTAAATTACGGTTTAAAAATTCAAATAGCTTATTGGCACCACTTTTTTGAAAAAGATATATTCACCTTATTTAATGACAGGTAAAACGATGCCATAGTAAAGCCCATTACACTATTTTATAAAACTGGTGGGAATCAAACAATATGAATAATAAGACAAAACACGTGAATTTCACGGGAGCGAGAATTAAGGGGTTAATGAAGAATAACTTAGTAGCCTTCCTCGTTTTTGTAGCAGCAATTAATATGAAGGTATTGTGCAGAATGTGGCGAATTTTGGATTAACCCCTTGGGGATGAGTGACCGGTATACGTGCCGCGTAAGGTGCTCAGAATTCGTGATTATTCTCACCAGTAAATTTTTATTGTAAATTTTGCCTTATTTAATCCGAACATTTTCCCCGATTCAATAAGGCGAAAATTTCTGTTTTGAAAAATCGGTGATAAAAGATGAAAAATTCTGCAAAAGATGCTCGTTCCGAAGGACCGAAGGGGTTAAGAAATTCCGAATTCTTACCAGGCAGTTTAACACTGAGTCAAATTATTAGTCTTTTAATAGGACAGAATCCGGTTCACTCCGTAGCTTTAGCATCCAAATAGTTTGGGTTACAGCAACACGCCATACTATCCGGCTACCGGAAATTTTAAACAGAGATTTTTTTTTTCGTAATTTCTGATAAAAAAAATACGCTAGTAAACAAATTCTCGAATTCACACATTAATGAAGAATAACTAAGTAGCTTTCGTCGTTTACTTGGTTTTCCATTTTAAAAACGGCCAGTAAATTTTTGGACACTGTATTTTTGAGTAAGAGATTGTTATATAAGTAGAAGTCACTTTAAAAAAATTATACATTTTAAAAATTGAATTTATATACTTTAATTTTGTAACTTAAAATTGAACATTCGGAAACTTGAAGCATTGATCTCCTTTGTATTTCTCTTAAACATAGCTTTCAATGACTGCAATTTTTTGATACCACTAGATTCGAACAGAGATTTTATTTAATCGCAGATTTCTAGGATTAAATAAGGTTAAGAATTTTTTTAGGAATCACTGGTTGCCAGAAAGTGTAGAAGTTGGTAGCTATGCCTTAAAAGTGCATGACCTAAAATGAATCAATAAATTACTCTACCTCAATAATTATCTTCTTTAATGTTTGAAGATATATTAGAAAAATTATCTAATAATATTATAAGATTTAGATAAGTCTTTACATTAGAACTAAAATATTTACAAGAATAATGAGCAAAAAATACTGTTACAGGAAAACTTGCAATTCTTATGAAAACAATGTAAATATATGTATATGCAGAATTTTGTCGAGTCGTTTTAAATTTTATGAAAATCGAATCAAAACTTAAAAAGATTTTAATAAAATTTTCTTCATTCTATTAAATACAGTCGTACGTAATTAATTCAATGATATCTCATGATAGGTAATGAATCTAAGTTGCATGGTACTTACGTCCCATTTAACCCTCCGTCTACCAGACGGGTCCATTGGACCCGACAGGTACATACAAAATATTCATTCAAACCAGAAATTTCTTTAAAATAAACTAAGTATATAAACCAGACAAAAATAAGGTAAACAAATAAGTTAAATAGTTTTAAATAAAAATTCTGGTGTAGAACGTTTTATTAAAACTTGAATAAAATTCCCGGTAGATATAGGGTTAACCTTATTATTTCCCTATTACTGAATTTAATATATATAATCGAAATAAATATTGTATTCATACGTTTTTGAATAAGAATGAACAGCTACTGCACCAAGATCTGAATATTTATAACACTAGTTATAGTACGAACGCACCTCATTTACCACGTTTGAAGTACAATTTCCGACTTATTTAATAATAGAAAATCTACGCTTATCTAAAATGACTGAAAAGTTGTCGCCCAGTGGCGCTACCGGTAGCGACAGCTACTGCCACGCCGGGGTCCTCGGTTCGAATCTTCGGGTAAGACATGGATCTATTTGTGAGCGTCCATTGTAGTTATATAACTATGCAATGGAAAAAGAAATAAAATTGTTGTGGATTGTTGTTGTTTCTGTGTATAATAAGGATCATTCGAGGTGAAAGCCGTAGTTGCTGTAGACCTCAAAGCAATCTTCGCTACCACTACCATCTACTGAAAAATTAACCCCTTGGAAAATATATGGGGCATTCTCACAATCTATTGACTTTCGGGAATAAAAGTCTGGTGAAATTAAACTTGCTGACATAACATTTTAATCTGATAGACGAATGCCTTAATGATTCAAAATAAAGAAAAAATGGTCAGCAGCGAATTTTTTTTTTTATTTAACTGAGGTTTAAGTTAAACTTGCCATTTTACTGCTATAACATTTCATTTTCTGCTAAATTTTTACTTATAATGAATTTGCATAGTACCCACAGGATATTAAAATAAGAAATAATAACAATGTAGTATTTTTAGTACAAAATGTGGGTATAACATTGTCTTAAAGGGGTGTTAATGAAGAGACGGCAAGGAAAAAAAAAAAAAAAGGATGGTAATGATGGGAAGGTAAGGAAAATTATCACCTATTTTTAGGCAAATTATTTTAAGACTGAGCTATAGCCACAATTTTCATTGATTTTTAGAAACAGTTATTTACATCGGATTAAATATATATATATATATATTTTATTTACCTCGAAAAGTGCAGGAATAAACCTTGGGGGCGGAAAGACTACCAATAAAGGCACGTTGCCTCAAATAGATATTTAAATGCTGATTTAAGTTCTGCAGTAAATTTTCTGTCAAAAAATTTAGACATTCTTTCTCTAGCATACTTCTGCACGAGAAAAAAGTTGAAAAAAATTCTGTGGCTGCATCTGAAATGATTTTCTGTATAAGTTTAGCAAGAGGGACAGTAAGGAATCTAAAACCCAGGGACAGAGTTAAAAAAATAATAACAACCCTAAAAATGTGTGCAGGTTATTTTTTGCTACATATTTATATAAAACAATAGTCCCAGTTTTGGAAAAAAATTACATCGAATTACTTTTATTGAAACAATTTTATACAAACAGCTCCAAACTTAAAAATCAGCATCAGGGACACGGTACGGTATAGGAATTTCGTGGTACATTTGGAGCCCAACATTGCCGAAAACTTATTTATCTCGTTAATATTATTATATGGGACATTTTCCTGTATAAGAAATAAAAGAAACCTCAGGAATATGTGCTAAGATAATAATTATTATTCAGGGACAGAAAAATATAGAAAAGTCAAAAGATTGTGAGAATGCAGTATATTTAGCTTAGCTTTAGCGATTGTTTCGCGACAGTGTGGCCAAATCCGGCGGATTTTTATTCTGAGATTCTGATTTCATATCAGAAAATTTTGAATAGTAAATTTTAATTATTTTATTTGAGGATAGTTTATCTTTATGCAAAACAAAAATAACTGTTTTAAACATTCTGGTGCGAATTCAAAATTTTTGAATGCCGGATTTCGCAACACTGCTTCTCTGTAGATATCTTTGTAGAAGTATTTTGTATGAAAAATAAAATCTACTTTTATTAATAGACATATTAAATAAATTTTAGATTATATTTCCTTTAATGGTAGTTAAAAATACCGCCGGAGCATAAAAGTAAAAAAAAAAAAAAAAAACTAAAAAAAAAAAACCCCTAAAAAAACAAACAAACAAACAAACAAGTTAAATGACTGCTTGGACTTAATCATTGTCACAAAGGTTAAAAAAAAATTAACAGCATTCTGAGTGTAACTTGCTGTGATTTAGTTGATTTGAAAATTAACTGATTAACCCCTTCTGGACGAGCGTCTTTTACAGAATTTTTAGTCTATTATCACCGGTTTTTCAAAACAGAAATTTTTGCCTAATTAAATCGGGAAAACACTCGGAGTAAATAAGGCAAAATTTAGAATAAAAATTTACTAGTGAGATTAATCACGGATTCTGAGAACCTTAAGCGGCACGTATACCGGTCGCTCGTCCCCAAGGGGTTAATTCGTTTACGACGGTGAGACATATGCTTCCCACCTAAGCGATTGTACTTAGAGAGTGGGCAGTACGTGTTATATACGGAACCTATTTTAATCTTTATTGCATATTCTCAAAAAATTAAGAAAAAATTATCATTTTCACTTATCAGAAATCTGCATATTTTTGTCATACCTATTCCTCATTTATAAGAATATCCTACGGTTTAGAAATAAAAAAGTAAGTTAACAAGATACAATAAGACTTAATCTATCATATTTTTAAATTACAGAGATGTACTTGCAACAGACTTTGCACAAAGTGTACCATTACATGAAAAAAATAACGTTTTGGGAAAACTGCAAAAAGCACTAATCCTTTTAAATGGGATTTCAATGCATGTTTACATTTTTAAGCTGGTAATAATCAATGTTAGATGTTTAAAAGGTACATAAATAATATATATATTTAATATGCAAAATATACTCTATTTTTTAAGCCACAATCTGAAAAAACGTTTTTTTGACGTCCCAGTTCCCTTAACCCAAAACTGAAGAAGATGGCGCAGTTCTGGAACCGAAATGTAACAGAAATTTTTAGGCTAAAAAAAAAAAAAAAAAAGATTGTTTTTTGATTTTATACCGGTGCTTTTCCCGCCTAAGGCGTAAAAGACTATTTTCTCTGAAACTTTCTGACACAATTTCTAGCTCATTTTTATACAGAAAAGCATGATACTTGCAGGCTTGATTACTCAAGTGATTTGTAATCGGACCGTTGTTCTCATTTTCCTGTAAATTAATTAAACCTCGTTTTATAAACGGTAGATTTCTCAGAATGAGATTTTTTCTCTTTCCTGCGTTGTCGTATCGGAAAATTCGGCACAAAAGACGTCTTTGACAATATTTTTGGAAAATTTTTTTGCCTTTACCGAAAAACGAAAAAAAAAAACAATTCCATTATAAATTTTCTTAATAAGAGCACCAGCCAATTTGATATGCTTGTAAACGAAAATGAATTAAAAATATGTCAGAAATTAGTCAGCTTACATTTGATAACAGCTTTAAAATACCTTTTATAACATACGCCTTGCCTTTCTTACAAATTACACTTTTCTCGCTTTATTTTGACGCCCATGTGTTTTTTACATTTTATTCTGAAACTAAAATTTATTTTAAAAAAAATTGACAACTTTCAAAACAAGTTGTTGCAGTGATCTATTATTGAAAATGTTTGAGAAATTTCCACATGGTGCATTCTCTTTTATGATTATTTGACGTCTTTTCTAAGGAAAAATCTTATTGTTCTTTCCTAACATTTGTTTAGCAAAAGAACATTTTTCGATGTATATATAAATACATCTGACAGTTTTAAAACTTCGTTTAACACATTCTGAGGGAAATATATTTTCTTTTATAATTTTCATCATTTTAAACAGATAAATCAGTGTCATAAGTTTGCGAGTTACTTTAAAATCGTCCTATCTTTGCCTTTCACACGCGACATTATAATCTTTTAGAAATTTTATAGATATTTTTGTTCATTGAGATTGATTTGAAACGGATTAAAAGGCTTATTTAGTTTTAACACTAAAAATAGCATTAGGGGTCATTTTGACTCCAGTCAAATTGATAATAATCGATTCGAAACAGATATTTTTTTATAAGATATGTTAAATGTATCCACCACAAAAATAGGCTAATTAAAAAAGTTAAATAGTTCTAAATAAAAATTCTGGTGTAAAACACTTTTTATAAAACTTTAATAAAATAGCCGGCGGTTTTAGTGTTAATACATTTTTAGTGTTCTTTATGTATAAAATATTAAAAGAAGAATTTCACATATGCCAATTTATACTTTGACTTTATAAATGCTGGTGCTAAATATGATATTTTAATATGATTTGATATAAATTAATGATGAATTACAATTTTAATATTTTTGAATTAAAAAAAGAAGCATGTTTTTGGTATTGACAGTTCAGAATTTTCCCCCAAATTTATCAGTAATTTCTCTTTGTATTGATTTATCAAATGAAGACATATAAACCTCTTACACGTTATTAGATTAATTGGAACAGATGTCATAAGTTCCCACGGCCGCCATCTGGGAATTTTTCTTGACGTGAAAATCCCTTTTCCGCCAAGTAGTAATTGTTGCCAAGCACCGGTTTATACACATGTTTCGCTTAATGAAAATAAAATGTAAATAATAAACAAAATTCGCTAAAGTGGCAATCAGTAATCTTGTATGAGCACTTCGCGCACATTAACCGAAAAAAATAATCACTGCATTCAGCATTTCTCGCGGTGTAGCATTCTCAAAATTCAGCAGTTCTCGCTTTCTAGCAATCTCAAAATGTATAAAACTCTTAAAGCAGCAAAATATACATAAAATTATCAACATACCTCAACAGACATCTGCTTTCTTGAAAGCTCCAGCACGAAATCTCTCTCATAACAACACCGTCATTTTCCAAAATAGGCTTATGAATACGCATTGGCACACTATAAACAAACCTACTTTTGTTGTCAAAATATCCTCATATTTCTTAATTACTTCAGCAAAAGCGTTTAAACGGATTACAGAAACCATAGTCAGTCAAATACATCCAATAAATTTAACATGAAAATAAAAAGACAGAACGATACAACACGATATCAAAATACATCCACAAAATCCACCACTTCTCAGGGGTCATCAGAACACACACTTCACACGCGGTTCCACTTATCGAGGTTGCCATATCCACAAACACCGCCAACACACCAACAAAAAATCGCCAAACAATTCAAAACAACGGCTGAGGGAACACAAGGCATCTAAGCCGATTAATTTTTAACACAATTATTCATCACAATTATTCATGCTGTGATCAGTCATCCAAATATGTAACCCTAAACGCATTAAAAACAGAAGGAAGAGCGAGGAACATAATAAAGACAAAAGAGGGAAACCGACGAACGAACCAAACAGTATTTGCAATTTTTGCTCACTTATACGCGAAAAGGCTATACATCTAATTCAAAATTCACACAACTATTAAATAATACATAATCAGAGTTTATTTAAACATTTCTTACACTAAACATGATATTTCAAGTAAATTTAGCTAAAATAAATTTAATTACCATTTTTTAAATTTTTGCTAAAAAAATTCAAAAATCAGCATTTGAGCATAACTTCAAACGATTTGCAGCAGATAAAGGAATTGTCCAAAAAATCTCAAATTTTTTGTGTGAACTTAGTGCCACCACCAGTGGCAACTTTTACGCACTACGTATCATCGAAAATCGAAAAAAGTTTTTTTCGGCCCAGACTATTATTTAAGAGCAGAAATTTTCAATTAAACAAGGCAAAATTTTCTATTAAAAATTAGTGGTAACAAAAAAGCCTAAAAGTTGTGAGCTGTGCATACGGCACTTTGTAAAACAACAGAAATCTGCTTTTAGAAGCTTCAAATAGGGGAATCCAAAATTACAGATCATTCCACCATGCAGTTTTTGAGTTATGTTTAAAAAACTACCCGCATTTACAATCTGTTTTGAAATCATTAAAAACGGATTCAACATTAGGAGTTTGAAAATTTAAACCCGTATTACTCTGAAACTACTTGACCGAATTATTTCCCTTTTGGATCTTGAGGTAATATTTACGGAAAAAGGCCAAATATGATATCAAAATTCGTTATTCGTATTGAAGATCTCAGAGTTGGTAGAATTTCATTATGAAGCCGACCCCTAAGATTCTTAAGCAACAACAAGAACATAAATTGAAAAAAGACATAATTTTCAGTCGAATGGCTATTTTCGTAATTCAGATTCAGAAATTTTGGCACTCTCTTAGGCCTAAAATTGGTGAGTTGATAAAATTATATATTTTCTTTTTTATATTACCTATTCGTATGTTATTTTTATATCTGAATATTTGATAGAAACATTTTTAAATATTTAATACTTTTTAACCCTCTACTGCCCATGGTAGAAAAATCTGCTATCATATGTTCAGCTTTAATTTTTAGCACGAAATTTCATAAATAATGTATATTTTAAGTCATTACAGCTATAATTGCACCTTTAAGCAATGTTACTTATGAAGTTTGAATGGAGATAGACCACTATATAAGAAAAAAATTAGTTTGAAGTAACATATCTAACAAACAGGATAAAATGGTATTTACAGTAGTAAGTTTTTGGCCAAATCTTCAAATATTTTATTGAAATAAAACCAAATACATATTATATATAGGTATAAAAAGAAATACTTCTGTTCCCTGCACAAAAAACTTCAGTGTACGTTTGTTTTTTAATGATAAAATGAGTAACTAAAATCAAGTTAGCAGATCTTCTAAAACGGGCATTAGGCTAATGTCAGACGAAGGTTTATTTGCACGCTGTTTTTCTTCTTACAGTCTTCCTACAGTGGTTTAGGAATATGTAGGATGGAAAAAAGCGTGCTAATAGTCGTTCGTCTGACATTAGCCTTCGTGATTATGAGCCCATGGTAGAATTTTTTCTACCATATTATTTTCAAAGGAAATTTGTACTTCTTAGTGTTACCGTTATACTTAAGATGCTTGCTTTACTTTTAATTCATGAAATTTAATGTTTACATTTAATGACATGCTCATGTTATTAAGTAAATCCGAAGTAAAGTACATGGAATTTATAATTTCCGTATGCAATAAAATGAAATTATTTTTTTTTATATTTTTGAACAAAATATTGGAATTCCTTTTCAATATATAAATAGAGAAAATTATGAGGTAAATCCAGAATCATTATTTTGAACTTTATTACTAAGTATACAATTTCTTACTAAGTAATTACTAAGTAAGCAAAAAATTCATAACTAAGTAAAAATATACTTCTTAGTAAAAAAAATTCTAAGTATAAACGCTTTTTATTGAGCCATATCACTCAAGTATATTATATTTAGTATATTTGAACTACGTGGTACATATTAGACTAGTTAATCCCGCGCAGATCAACTGCGCTGTAGTTTACAATATTTTAAATTAATTGTTGTGTTTATTGTGCCATTGTGCGTTATGAATTTTAGGCAACAAAAAATAGTAAATCTTATAAGAAATGGCTGTTATCTTGTTGTTGTTTTTTATTAATTAAAAATGAACTATAATTTATTTAGAATCCTGAAAGCTTTTTTTATTTCCGCAATATTTTAATACACCTGTATGAAAATTTCACGATTGACTTTTTAAATGTGTATATCTTTAGAAAGATAGAGTGAAAAAAAATTATTTTCATATGCATTAGATAAACAAACCACTCGTTGCCATCGACAAAAAAATAACCGTTTTTTGGTCGCTACATACTAGATTAGTATTATATATATATAATTGTACAAAAAATCAAAAAGTAAAATGAGGTTTTATTATTAATATTATTGTGTAAAATTGAATAAATGGTGGAAAAAATAAAATTATATAAAAAAAATTGGATATACTATAAAAACAGAAATCCTTTAAAATATAATAAAATCTCATTTTTTTCATATTTTTACTTTATTTGACCCTCAATAGCTGACAAAGAAATAAGACAAAAAAAAAAAAAAAAAAGACAAAATATGAATAAGTAAGACTACATAGGACAAAAAAATATTTTTTTTTCCATAGCCATTTCTTGTAATGGAAATTAGAGGGTTAATTGAAACATTTTTTCTAGTCCAGGAAATAGGGAATTTTACCTAGCAAAATTAATGGTAGTACTGGAAATCGGCTTTCTAGATTTTTTTTGGGTCGCTGAATCCGAAGTTTTAACTTCCCACAAAAATTTCCCCCGGCAACCTCCCCAAATTTTGGTAAAAAGCCCCCCAAAAAAGGTTTTTATTAAAAAAAATCAATTTTTTATTGTTTTAGAGAAAAAGTATCTAGAAATTCCGAAAGTAGACAAAATTTCCAACAAATTAGATATATGACATTATGACTTAGGATAAAGGGGAAGAGGGGGATCTGCCTCGGAACATGCGCGCGGTGCTGCCAGTGGCGTAGCTAGAGCATTTCGTTTGGGGGGGGTGTGGAGATCGAATTTACCGAATGTTAATAGTAAATTTTGTATTTTTTTTTTTTGTATTTATTTGTATTTTATATTTTTTCGCATTATTTTCTTTTGGGCGAGAGGGGGGGGGGGGGGGGGTGTTTGACATCTATTTATTATTTCAGCATTATATAAATAAACAGACCAAAAAATTTTAACAAAAAACTAAATAATTTCAACCGTTTAAAATTTTACAAACTCGGGGGAGCGAGGGTAGTAGAAATTATGAATGGAGGGAGTGAAGTAGATAAATGATGATTTATTTATCGTATTGCAGAATTACGAATAAAGCAGAGGAAAAAAGTTTATGAGGAAAACTTTTTTGTGGTATTTAGATACGTGTATTTATATGTATATGTATGTACACTTACAGTACTTTTTCAGTTGTTTTTATTCAAGTAAGTAATGCAAAATTCACAGGAGATTTTCTTATTTTAATTCGCTAAATTTTGTGAAGTGCACAAGACAAGAAATCCAATTTTGGGGTTGCATACACACCACCTCACCACATTATATATAAAAAAAAATCACCTCATCACTTAAGGTTTAAGCTTTTCGTGCTCGATACTCCAGTGAGAGGGTAAGGGACAATGGTGAAAGCAGTAATTTGGGGGGAGGTGTAAAAAGATTTAGATTGATTATTTATTATTACAATAAAAATAAATTCGACAGCAAATATTTAAAAAATAATTCTTTTTTTTTTTTACTTATAACTCAAAGTTTGAAATTCGCAATACTTTTTAAATTTTAAGATAGAAGTCTGCACGGGTAGAAATTTTCAGGCCCGGGCCAGGCCGGCCCATAGAAAAAAATTCGACCCGGCCCATTTTGAAAGGTAGGCCTGAACTCGGCCAGACCTGTCGAAAAAAATTATTGGCCTGGCCCGGCCCGGCGTTATAGCAGCTAGAAGTTCAGCCTGAGACCATCCTGGCCCGGAAAAAAATGAAAATCTTGACCCGAGCCTGGTACGGCCCGAGTGAATTTTTACAAAACATTGATTTTTACGTCGATTTGGTTAAAAATTTGTCTATACGAGGAATTCTGATCAAAAATACTTAATCTTAGCTTTTTTCTTTCTTTCTTTCTTTCTTTTTTTTTTTTTTTTTTTGTAATCTTCATTTTTATAAAAATGCCGTAGGCTGCGATATTTATTTTTTTTTTAAATAAATCTCTATTTGTTATATTCAAATGTTCCGATTATCATTAATTTTGTTAATCCATATTGCATGTATTGGAGACTTAAAAATCTAAAAAATGCTATACAGTAAAATCTTCTAAGACGGAATCGCACAGTAAAGTAAAAAAATGCAAAATAGGCAAGTTCCCTGCTTAATAGATGTAAATGTATTATATACTCTTTTCTCACATATTATTATATTAATTTTGCATGGATCAACACATTTTTCAGTTTAAAACAGGAATCCGTCATAGGCAGGTTTTTTTCACACGTGTTACTATATTTTAATTTAGCTGTATTTTGCTACCAAGCCACGCTGAGACAACGATTTTCATACGGTTTGGGTGAAAACCGGGACTGAAAATTTTGGCCCGTGAAGACTTGGAAGAATTAAACCAGTCCCGGCTTGGTACCGAAAACATTAATTAAGCCTGGTCCGGCATAATTTATGTTTTGCCAAAATGGTGGCAAAGCTGACGTTTGTAACAGATTTTTTTAAAACGTGACAATCGGCAAACGATCATTATGAGGTAGCAATTGATTATAACTTTATATGTAATACATTTATCAGAAAAATTAAAAAGGCTATTTAATTTCAAAGCACTTCATGCCTCATGCCTGCTGATTTCATGCTTCTGGATTAAAAAAAATGTCTACTTAAATGTGTCAGAAAATTTAACATTCCTGAGAGGAGTAAAAATATTTTTTAAGAACAAAAGTTTTTTTTTCTTTTTTTTCATAAACGTGGCATTTAATTCGAAGTTAGAAAATTCTTTAGTTATTTCAAATCTTAATCCGTGTATGGTATATTTTATAATTTTGATCACATGTGTCAGAAAAATGCACAGTATAAGAATAGGAGGATTTGGATTTTTTTTTTCTTTTCTTTTATTTATTTCTCTTTTTCCATAAATATTTATCCAAGTAAAAAGTAAGATAAAATAAGAAAATTAATAAAAATTAACTAAAAAATATGTGAGAATAGGTTAATTAGTAGTTTTTATTTTCTCTGGTAATTAGAATAAGGATAATTGTTGTAGATTACTTCAATGAGAAAATTTCAACTGTCTGTCCCCCAAAGCAGATCAAAGGACCAAAACAAACTACAGAGGACGACGGAAACATTTAGTAGACAATGTTGCATAAAGCCGGACAAAAGAATTTTTTTACTTGGAACTTTTTTACAGAACGTTTTTACTTGGATAAATATTTATAGAAAAAAGAGAAATAAATGAAATGAAATAAAAAATAAAATCCAAATCCTCCTATTCTTATATTGTGCATTTTTCTGTCACATATGATGAAAATTATAAAATATACCATACACGGATTAAGATTTGAAATAACTAAAGAATTTTCTAACTTCGAATTAAATGCCACGTTTAAGAAAAAGAAAAAAAAAAAAAAAAAAAAAAAAAAAAAAAAAAAAAAACTCTTGTTCTTTAAAAATATTTTTACTCCTCTCAGGAATGTTAAATTTTCTGACACATTTAAGTACAATTTTTTTTAATCCAGAAGCATGAAATCAGCAGGCATGAGGCATGAAGTGCTTTGAAATCAAATAGCACTTTTAAAATTTCTGATAAATGTATTACACATTAAGTTATAATTAATTGCTACCTCATAATGATCTTTTGCCGATAGTCACGTTTTAAAAAAATCTGTTCTAAATGTCAATTTTGGCACCATTTTCTGAAAGACCAGTTACCTTTATAGGAAAAAAAGAGAAACGCGATTCGTTTACGAATAAGAAAGAATATCTGCAAATTTCGTGCATTTAAAAATGAAAATTTCTTCACGAAAGTGTAAAAAAGATGCAAGTTACGATTTCAGAATAGCTTTAAATAGTTTTTAAAAACCACAAAATGTGGCTAATCAAAGGTGCACTTTATTTGTAGGGTATTTTTTCTGTTGAATTTTTAAGCTGGAACTCGTAACATAGAAAATTATCAGAATTGAAATAGTCAAATATCATGTTGAGCAATTGAGCATAAGTATAAAAAAATTAAATATTGTTATTTTAATTTACAATGATAAAAAAAAAAAAGTGTTGAACACAAAAAGATTTTTTTTTTTTCGATGGAGAAGGGGAAGGGGAGAGAGGGTAGACAGTGTGGAAAATTATTTTATTTCTACAAAATTACTTTGCTTGCATTTTTTTGTGAGTTGTAGCGTTGATTCTGTTACATGGATTAGCCTGATTCAAGTCAAAGGATTTTTTTAAATTAATTTAAATTAACTTTGCGATCCCTTCATTTCTGAAAACAAAGAAAAAAATTGCTTTCAGTTTTTACAGAAGAAAGTAAATGTATGTCTCAGTATCTCTGTGTAAGTAGTCTCTGTGTAAGTAGAAGAAAGATTAATGGTTATCATCAATGCACTTGTCTTTATGTATCAATACAACTGATGATTTTTAAAAAGTTCAAAAACATAAATAAAAAATATCTTTTCGAACTGAATGACAAGAACCAGTGTTGCAGTCGTAAAAAAACAAAGCGTATACGCTAAAGTCATGAACATTCATGGATACAGTATATGCTAATGCTTTATTTAAGAAGCAGAGGGTATGCGGCGCTTTTTAAAAAAAAATCCAGAGAGAGGGTATACGGCGTATATCTCCGTATACCCTCCACTACCCCGTGACAAGAACAGATCCAGATCTTAAAAGTTGTCGGTTTATATTAAATTACAAAGGAAAAAATCCAATATTTTATAGTTCTCTATCTTATTATTATTGAACTGAAAACTTTTGAAGTGAAAACTTCTTTAGGCGCGTTGAGCTTTTTTTTGAGATGGAGAAAAACCACTGATTTGGAGACACTGTTACGTAACCGACATGCTAGCATTTTGGCACATAGACGCTAGCGCGACAAGCGGTGAATGACAGGAACTTTTCCCTCTTCAGCTCAATCCGCAAAAGAAGAACGAAGTTAAAACTCACTTTTTCTCCCGGCGTTCACACAGGAACACACACAAAATTTACATTTTCGTTGCAGTACGCTGTTGTGTTTATTGTTAAAGACAAATACTTGATACTTTCATTATTGAAGTGAAAGCTTCTTTGGCGCGTTTGGCATTTTTTGAGATGGGAAAAACCATTGAACTCGTGATACTGTTATTGTAACCGACACCTCTGTATATAAGTATGTACATGTATTGTGCATAGTTCGGTATGAGGAGGGCGGCCAATTAATTGTTATTGATTGCTTAATCGATAACAACAATTTACAGGCAAGCGCGCCGCATGCTTACCTGTGCGCTATTGGTTCCCGAAATACACGTACAAGAGTTAGAAAAAGGAAATCTCATTAAAATCATCTCATGTAAAAATTAGCCAAGTCTCGTGACTCTTGCTAAAATAAAACTACCTTGATCTAGCAAAGTAAAATTATCTTTATTCAGCAGTTGTTATTTATGTCAATAGTTGGCGGCAAAAGTGAACTATTCGATCAAATATCGAGTAAGTTTAGCAGAAAAACTTTCTTGTTTTTAAAATTCGTGTTATTTTTGCGTTATGGTGTATGTCTGTGGTGTATGTTATTGTATAATAATGAATAAAAAAAAACTACATTTAAAAGTATTTCCTGCACAATAAAACATTTCCTGACGATTAAAAAAACACACACGTAATAATTGAAGTTTTCACTTCTATTGGCACTCCCGAAGTGCCACTGTTTTTTTTTTTCTTTAAAAGCGGTTCTCGAGCTTCCCGCTGAGCAACGCAAAATTTTCTGACACATTTTCTGTCTCATTTTTAAGCATATTGGCAGGCCTCACTGTTGAAGCGGAATACAATGGAAACTAGTTTTACATTTTTTGACAAAATTACTTATCGCGTTATAAGCGATTGTGGTTGCATGACAAGTTTTTTGCCTTTCTCGAGCTGCCGTGTGTGGAATTCGGTTCAAAACGCCAACTTTGACAATATTTTCCGAAAAATCTTTTGTGTTTACCAAAAAATGGAAAACGTCTTTCGACTACATAGTTTCTGAATAACAACACCTGCCAATTTCCGAACAAAAATGAATTCAATAATGTCTCAGAAAGTAGCTCTTTAGATTTGAGAACACCCTTTAGGATTTCTTTCCCGTATTTTATTTTAAATATTTTTTTCAAGAAACTTTTAGTTTTTCGAAGATACAATATACCATTATATATAGTAGCTAATAGGGATGTACCGAATATTCGGTATCTATTCTGTATTCGGTCTTTTCGGCCATGTTACCGAATATTCGGCCTAACCGAATTAAAACATTTTTAAAAATCTTACACAATTTCTACTTTTAACTGTCAACTTATAAAGATATTCATAATAATTAGAAACAGAACAATGTTTAAGTAAAAGAGAATTTTTTTACATTATTTGCTTTTTGTAAAGTATTACTTAAGAAAATTAACCATTAATGGGGATTTTCATAGGAATTAACAATGTAAAAATGCAAGTTCCTGAACCTTTTCTTGTAAATAATGTGTTTCTTGCTTTTTCACAAAAAAGGGCGCTTCTAATCAAAACAGGAAAACTTTCAGTGTTGATAATACACATCAAGAAAGACAATTTTTGCTCAGAAAACAATAATCGCAATCCACTTATTCAGTTATAAATAAAGTGTATCTCATATCATTCGAGATCAAACTTAGATTTTCATTTAACGAAGATATCATAGCTATATTTTTAACAAACTTACTTCGATTTATGTAAAATATAATATCATGGTGAGAAGTGCTGGAAATTGCCACTTTTCATATTTAAACAACTATGAGGTAGCCATTCCTTTATTCAGAATGCAATTTATAGTATTTATACTGTGTCACTGGCTATAATCCAGTCATTTTCAATGATATCATCACATTTAATACAAACTAAATTAATATGAAACAAATCTTGCTAAAATATCTTCATTTACTGATAAAGTTGTGAACGAAAATTCAGTTTCGGCTTGTAGTTACACACCCAGAATTTTTGACTGAATATATTGCAATTTTGATGGAATAAATGGAGTGAGGTGTTGTTTCTTGTTCCAAAAATTTTTGTCTTGACCACATTATCTCCGTTGAAAGTTTGTTACAATTGTTTTAGGAACAATGTGTATGTTTACAATCTCTGAAAATAATCGCTCATTCGAAAAACTGATCTAAGATGCATTTAAAAACGTCCTTGCTAAATCAAAGGCAGTAGAAAAGTTATTTTTGCTGAGTTGTTTGTTTTAGAATTAAAAAAAAAAAATATTCACTTGGTTTAATTCACCAGAAGAAGTTATGAAATATCAAACTTTTTTAATTAATAAAATTTTAAAATTCTCTTTCTAAATAACTCGAAGCAGATTTATTTCATGTATAAAGTTTACTTGTAAAAAGTTCTTGTTTATCAATATGTAAGTTTCTGCATTAAATATTATGTAAAATTATTTTAAAATTTAACATTTTAATGCCTTTAATCTTTGAAATATAAAAGTATTCGACCAGCCGAGTACTTGGTATTTGGCCGAATATTCGGTATTCAGCCTAACAGTTAATTCGGCATACGGTTCGCCTGTAGGCCGAATATTCGGTAGAAGAGTTATTTTTGCTGAGTTGTTTGTTTTAGAATTTAAAAAAAAATTGTTCACTTGGTTTAACCCCTTAACGGTCACATTAAATTACGTTTTAAAAATTCAAATTGCTTATTGGCACCACTTTTTTTAAATAGAAATATTCACTTTACTTAATGACAGATAAAATGATACCATAATAAATCCAATTACACTATTTTATAAAACTGGTGGGAATCACACATATTTGAATACTATGAATAAAAGACACAGCTCGTGAATATGACTGGAGCGAGAATTAAGGGGTTAATTCACCAAAAGAAGTCATGAAATATGAAACTATTTAATTAATAAAATTTTAAAATATTCGACCAGCCGAATATTTGGTATTTGGCCGAATAGTTACTACTCGGCTGGCCAAATATTCTGTATTCGGCCTAACAGTTAATTCGGCTAGCCGAATATTCGGTATACGGTTCGCCTGTAGGCCGAATATTCGGTAGAAAAGTTATTTTCGCTGAGATGTTTGTTTTAGAATTAAAAAAATATATATTCACTTGGTTTAATTCACCAGAAGAACCCATGAAATATGAAATTTTTTAATTAATAAAATTTTAAAATATTCGACCAGCCGAATATTTGGTATTTGGCCGAATAGTTACTACTCGGCTAGCCGAACATTCGGCATTCGGTTCGCCTGTAGGCCGAATATTCGGTATTCGGTCAAAATCACTATTCGGAACATCCTTAGTAGCTGATGTAATTTTATTACACCGTTTTAATTTTCTTTGATAAGAAAAAATTCCTGGTTCTCTCTTATTTTTTGCTTTGAAAAACAGATAATACAACAGTAAACATTTGGCGACATCCTGTCTCCCGAAAACACCGCGAATTATCCGCCCCCCCCCCCCTCATCTTTCAGAGTCCCGCAAAACGAATTTTAACGAACAAGAAGTCTGGCCTTCTAATTTCATTTACATTGGTCAAGGAGTGTACACATTTACCCTCAAGGCCTTTTTCTCCAGATTCCTTTCTTGAATGAAGCGGTGATATTCTCTACCCTAATCTTCTAGCTTACAGGGATACTCCATAGAAATAGGAAGAAGGTATATTTAATCTTCTAAGAGATACTGTATCATGGACCCCCCTCCCCTTCTTACACCCATGGAAGAGCTAAAAAGTGAAATTGCAATCGACTCCCAGCGAAAAAAAAAAAAAAAAAAAAAAAATCACATAATGCAAAGAGAAAGGAAATTTCTAATTAGAAAATATTTAATAATTTGAAATATGTTTTGACATTGTTTTCTGTTTTGTGATAAATTTTGTAATATGTTTTTAAAAATTCTTTAAAAAAAGAAAAAAAAAATCAGAGTCAAATGATGCAATTTTTGAACGAAAGTGAAATTACCGAATGTATATGAGTTTACCGAAGCGGAAAGGGTGTCGCACCCCCCCCCCCCCCTGTAGCTACGTCCCTGGGTGCTGCGTAAACTAAGTTGCGCAATTTCACTTAACCACTCACACGTTTACATTCGCCTTCCCATCTCCCCTCCGAACTTTCTCTATAAGGTTTACTTTAAGATTTTTGGGTCGCTGAATCCGAATTTTTAACTTTCCCCAAAAAATCCCCTCCCCCCCGAAACCCCCGCCAAATAGTTGTTTTTAACTTAAATTTCTTATTGTTTTAGTGGAAAATCATTAAGAAATTCAGAAACTAGACAAAATTTGCAACAAATAGGATATATGACATTATGAATTAGGATGAACGGGGAGGGTGAGGGCTGCCTCTGAACACGCACTGCGGCGCTACGTGCACTAAATTATGAAGTCCAGGCAATAGGGGATTTTATCTGGCAAAATTAATACTAGTTCTGGATTTCGACTCACTTTATGTTTTTGGGGTCGCTGAATCCGAATTTGTAACTTCCCACCAAAATTTCACCCGGCAACCACCCAAAAAATTGATTTTTTGAAAAAATTTGGTTTTTGAGAAAAGCGCGCGGGGAATGTTCCGAGGCAGCCCCCTCTCTCCCCGTTTATCCTACGTCATAATGCCATATATCCTATTTGTTGCAAATTTTGTCTAGTTTCTGAATTTCGTAATGTTTTTCCCTAAATTAATAAGAAATTTAAGTTAAAAACAACTATTTGGGGTGTTTTCGGGGGGGGGGGGGGATTTTAGGGGTAAGTTAAAATTCGGATTCAGCGACCCAAAAAACTTAAAGTAAACCTTATAGAGAAAGTTCGGAGGGAAGATGGGAGGGCTAATGTAAACGTGTGAGTGGTTAAGTGGAATTGCTCAACTTAGTCCTCGCAGCACTGCGGCGCATGTTCTAAGGCAGATCCCCCACCCCCCCCTTCCCCTTCATCCTAAGTCATAATGTCATGTATCTAATTTGTTGCAAATTTTGTCTACTTTCTGAATTTTTAGATACTTTTCCCCTAAAACAATAAAAAAATTGATTTTTTTAATAAAAACCTTTTTTTTTGGGGGGGGGGGGGCTTTTTACCAAAATATGGGGGGGGGGTTGCCGGGGGAAATTTTGGTGGGAAGTTACAAATTCGGATTCAGCGACCCAAAAAACATCTAGAAAGCCCATTTTCAGTACTACCATTAATTTTGCTAGGTAGAGTCCCTATACGGTTAATTTTGCTAGGTAGAGTCCCTATACGGTCTCTATTGCCTGGACTATTAGTGTTCATACTTCTTAATTGCTATATTTCTGTATTGCTAATCAACACGAAAAGCAATACAGAAACATAGCAATTAAGGTATATGCCTACAAATCGCTATTTTTGCGAAAAATTTCGATTGTTTTTTATTATTATAAAGTTCAAACATTAAGGATTTCAAAAATGCTTTGCTTTTGCTTCAGCGATAATTAGAAGCAAAGTTATAGCTCAAAATATAAACCAGAAATGAACTTTCTGAAACCGGATGTGACCGTTACAGAAAGGTAAACAATACATTTTAACAGTTGTTTCTGTACTTTTAAATAAGGTTAATACTCATATTTTTCATTTTTAATATAGAATTATGTTTGAATTTAAAGTTGTAAACTTTATACATAATTTTTTCTGCTTCTTAATTTGCGTTTTCTGGAAAACTGCATTTTTCATTGTTTACGTTTACAAGAAACCTCATTTCTTAAAAAGATTTTAAGATATTAAAATAAAATTTTGTCAGAAGGTTCTGATTTTTTATTGGTTGTTATGAAGCAAAATATAGTTTGTAATCCTGTATCTATTATCAAGAGCTATTTTTATTAAAAAAAAATACACATTTTTTTAAAAAATAATGTTTTGTATACAAAATTTGGTATATGTTAGTAAATTTAAGAGGTATTGCAAATCTTTTGTTTCATAACACAGGTTTGCTAATATATTGTTAAAAAAGTGAAATATATTTAATATATTTTGTTATAGAAGTTTTTCCATAAACGCAATTCTTTACTAAAAATTGACTAAATATTGCCTAAATTTGAAAAGTTAATAAAAATTCCATTAAAAATTTATTTGAATTCCTATTTTATTCCCTGTTTTAAATAAAAACACATGTGTTTAATAAAAATTTCATATCTTTTTTTAAAAAGTGCCCCTAAGTTTGGAACATACCTTAAGAAATTTTAAATATTCAAAGCTTTTTCTACCAAAAGTTTTCAAAAATGAGAATTGGAACAATAATTTCTTTTTCAAAGAATTATAGTTTTATTTAATAATAGATTTTTTCGTGATTAAATTAAATTTTTTTTAAAATTAAAAATACATACTATAATTTCCTAATATTATGTAACCACGGAAAGTCTCTCATTAAATATAAAACGAAGATTAATCACCGAAAATAATCACCGAAAATATGGTATAAGTAGTATTGTAAATAGAAGAAAAAAAACGCTGTGCGTGATACCACAGCTTGCAGGATTTTAATACAGAAGTGTTTTCTAGTCTGTATTCGTCGAAAAGAAACATAATATTTTCCAATCAACAACAAAATCCCCATAAAAAATTTTTGCCTTCTGATATTTACTTTCTTTTCTCAAGTTGTTTTTCCAAAAGCACGGTTTCAATTATCAGTGTATTCAGGGCCGGATTTAAAGGTGGTTGGGGGCAAAGTACTGAAAGCTAAAGGACTGAAAATATGCAAAATATTCAAGTTAAAATCCAAAAGATGTCATTGAAATAAGCTCTGAAAAGAATCTAGCTCAGGATGCTGTGGTTAACAAACCCTTCCCTGGGTGCATGTTTTCCCTCTCAATCTTATGCAAAGGTGCCCACTTTGATTTCCGATAGTGAAATCGTTTTGATGCATCTTTAATTTCTTTGTGATAATAGAAAATAAGTATCTTGTGTTGTCTGTCTATTAATTGATGATTATTCCTTAAACTAATTCTCGCATTTTAGTTCACTAGGCAGAATGTATATGTACAGTGAGGGAAAAAATGTTGGAGCAGCTTAGGCCCCTTAGGGGAGCGAAGTTTTCCCTGGACGGGGGCGTACTGGTGGCGATAGGGCC
Source organism: Maratus speciosus (assembly GCA_963932465.1). Lineage (NCBI taxonomy): Eukaryota > Metazoa > Arthropoda > Arachnida > Araneae > Salticidae > Maratus > Maratus speciosus. The sequence goes on along the minus strand of OZ010794.1, from coordinate 228,604,683 downwards.
GATGGACCGCCGGGCCAGTCAGAGCCTGCTGTTGACAGACGATAGATTCATTTTATGGACAAAATGAGAGAAAAAGGACATTTTTTATAATTTTTTCAGAAAAACACAAACCATGTAAAATCTTTACTTTTTCAATTTTTAGTATTATATGACAGTTTTTAATAATTTAAACAACAAATTTATCGCAAAAAGATATAGATGGTCAACTTTTAAGAACCACTATTCTGCTATAGTGGAGACAGGGGAACACAGGAGAATGACATTTATCATATAAAAGAAAATATTTAAGTGGTTTATATTTATAAATAGTGAATTTTATCCCCTTTTACAAACATAAAACGCGTGATTAACGTATTGTAGTTTTCTGTTTAATTTTTATACATGTTTTTCCATTATTTTTGAAGCGGGGACAAAAATTTCGCTGTTTAGAGAAAATGACCCTTATATTACTAAATCTAAATAGAAATTAATTAAACTCATTCATTTGCGAGGTTAGTTTCACACTCTCTCTTGCAGACCACGCGATAACAAGGCACGCTACTAACCAATTAATAACTCTTCTGGTAAAGCACATTTCCGCACAATTATGGGACTATTAGATTGAAACTGAAATTCATGAGATAATAACATAAAGCTTACATTTTAATGCAACCATTTGGTCAACATATTCATCTGATGTTTAAACTGAATTCTGAAATAATTGATGATGTATAGGAAAACATTTGATTACAGGTTGAAAATTAATTTCATCATTCAGTATTAAACACTGTTATGAACAACAATTACATTTCCTTGTATATACAGGGTCCCGTTCTCATCACTGATCGACAGCTAACTTTAAAACTCTTAGTTTCAGAAGTATACATCGAATTAGGAAAATATTTCACATACTGTCCTCTATCCATATTAAAGTAATTTACATAAAAATAGTTATTTTTTTTTAACTTATGAAATTTAATTTCATCATTCAGTATTAAACATTCTTATGACCAACAATTACATTCCTTTGTATATATATAGGGACTCCGTTCTTATCGCTTATCGATAGCTAACTTCAACCCTTTATGTACTGAATTATGAATTCATGAAAATTTTATCCTCTAAAGCATTTTTCGCTAATTTTTGAAATTACATTAGAAGATTTACAAAATCATTTAATAAATGTTAGAAGGATTTTAGAAGGATTGAAGGATTTAGAAGGATTAATTAAATTTGAATTTGTAGGGATTTTGTGCAATATTTAGAATTAGGAAATGTACAAATATAACGTTCTTACAATACAAATATAGAAATATTTCCGAATTGAACCCCCCTCCCCCCCCACACACATACACACAACACCAAGAAAGCCGAAAAAATGCAAAGGCAAAAGAAATCATCCTTTTAAAAACATTTTTGTTTTGTGTAACCTATAATCCTTTTGGAACAAGATAAAGATATCTATAACTCATTCTAAACTGTATTACTAGTAATCGATGTATTAAATGAATTTTATAACAAGTTATTTTAATGGTACTTATAAGTACTGTCAGTAGGTAAAGGTTTAAAGCTATAGTTATTATATATAGTTTTAGAAGTATTAGAGTTTATATAGTTTTAGAAGTATTAGAGTTTATATAGCTTTAGAAGTATTAGAGTTTATATAGTTTTAGAAGTATACATTGAATTACGAAAATGTTTCATATACTGTTCTGTATCATATTAAAGACATTTACATAAAAATAGTTATTCTTGTTGAAGTTATGAAATTTAATTTTACAGTCCCTGAGTTCTATAAGTTAATTTCAGAAAACATTTTCCGTGGTCTAGAAAAAACTCATTTTATGTATATTGAAATTTTACAGAGTTATGGTACAATAATTTTCAGCATATTAATTCAGTCCTTGAATTTTGTTTTTGACTTTAGTTAATGGAAAAAGATTCTAGGAATGAAATTCCATGAAATATGTAACCGAATATGCGCTTATACACATACATACACACAGACACAAATTCAGATTTGGTAGTCGAACCCAAAGCCTAAGGTGCAGTATTCTATTGTGAACTCTAATATTAACAGATGTATTTCTCATTTGAAAATCAGTAGATGCTGAAGCTGGTACTAGTCGGCTCATTACTTTATACCATTCAGTAGCAGTATTTGGAGGGTTTACTGCCAGTAAATTTTCATACTCACCTTTTAATGCATCAGTTACGCCTTGTAACATGATATTTGCATTTAAACACAATTTATTAAGCATTATAAATTTTTTATGGAAGGGTTTTTAAATTGAAACATAACATATCGTTTTAAATTTTTGATATCAGCCAATTTAGATGATGTCATTCCCTTTAATAAATGTTGCTGAATTATTATATTTCTATTTATCTACCCAGTAGTTCTATTGTAGTTAATTTTGAATTTGCATACAAAATTCAGGTTTAACATCTTAATTCTCGCTCCCTTGATATTCACGGGCTGTGTTTTTTATTCAGATTGTTTGATTCTTACTAGTTTTATAAAATAGTGTAATTGGCTTCATTATGTTTTCATTTCACCTGTCATTAAAAAAGTAAATGTTTCTTTTTCAAAAAAGTGGTGGCAATATGCAATTTGAATAATACATTGTAATTTAATGCGACCGTTAAGGGGTTAAAGAAAATGCATTAAGTTCCAAAGTCTGCTCTAAGTTCATCCATATTAACAAATAAAGGAGAATTTTCTATAAGATCATTAAAATTAACAAAAAAAAGGAGATTTATTGTTAATGCCATTTCCAGTTCTTAAAAGCGAAATTTGCAATAAAATTCCAAAACAACATAGCCGCCAATGGCATAGTTTCTTGGGGGTGGGGGTGGGGGGAGAGCTCAAATCATTTTACTACCAGTATTATTGTATGCTAAATCTTGCTTTGTTCAATCGTATAATGTTCATTGATTATGAAGCTAAGTTTTCTATATAATTGTGCTAGCAAAATGATCGAGTCCCCCTTCAATCGCTTCGCCGCTGATTGCCGCTAACTCTTCCACTTTTTTTGTACCACAAAAAGTTGATAGAAATTTTTTTCTTATTTAATCAGCGGATTATGGCGATTTCCAAAGGTAAAATTTACTATAAACTTTTTGTGGTACATTAAAACGTAAGATGTTGGCAACTAAAAAACAATAATTATAAAATACTCTTAAAATCTTAAGAACAACATGAATTCTTTAATTACAACAAAGCGAAAACAAACTTACTCAAAATAATGTTAAAAATATTTTGCTCACTACACCAATACTAAATCAATTCACATCAGAATGTTTAATCAATTTAATTTTTCAGGTATCATTTTACATTTCAAGAATATAACCAATAACCATGACAGTAAAAAAAAAAAAAAAAAAAAAAAAAAAAAAAAAAAAAAAAACAGTCAAAGAGGGAAAATATTTTTCACAACAAAAAGAAAATAGAATTCTATTTCTTAAAATGTTAAAGAGTTTGAAAAATGGATTTTAATATAAGGAATGTAATATATTATTTAAAAATCCTGGTAGCTGTGAAAGAAATTTGATTCCCTTTTTCAACGGAAACTTTAATAAAATTATCGATATAATATAAACAAAAAGCGTGAAGTAGTTTTGCTGGAAATAAGTAAACGATGAATATATTAATCTTCGCAGCGCATGAGTAGGAAATGAATGTTTGGAAATATTTTTGAATAGAGAATATTAATCGCAGATATTTCAAGTATGTACTATAAAAACAGTGCGGTGCAGGTTTGCTTTTGTAAATGAACGTGTAAACAGAAAAGTAATTTGAGTTCGCTACTGAAATTTCAACAAAAAATATTTTCATGATAAATAGAAATACGAAAGCTGTTTAGAGTTCGAAATTCTCTTATGTATCATTCTTTTTTATGCAAAGAAAAAAAATTAGTTCTCCATTGAAATTCTAAAGAAAAATATTTGTATGATAAATGAAAATATTGATTACAGTTCGGAGTTACATAATTTGTACCTTCTTTTTTCTGTTCGATATTGCCCTCGCTGGCATTTGCTTTTAGGGAAAAGTCTATTAAAAAACGCGCAAATATAATTTTTCTGCTTTTGGATTAATGTTTGAAAGTATTAGTTCTCTTATGTGCAGCTATTACATCGAATGTATGAAAAATGTATTTTATTTAAATTAATACGTGAGCAAATTTAATAAATTTTTTCACGGCTTTATAAAACATAACTAAATAATAAAATATTCCATAAGCCCAAACAATAAAAAGAAAATTTACAAGAAACTGTATTTACATAATTATTGAAGCCTGCTAAGAAAATATAAGTTTACTTTCATCAAAACATATAAAACTTAATTCCCAGTTTCCCCACGTTATGCCCTGTCCTATGTTTAAAGTAGACACATCTAAGTAATATGTACATCTATTTTTCATTTTTAACGTAAGATATGAAAAATAATAACGTTTCCTCCATGTGTTGTGATGTGATCGTAAAAGGGTTAAAGTACACGTTGTGAAGTTCTTTTAATAAATTATATTTGATCGTTAAAGAAATAATAAAACTGGAGAGTTCTTACTTGAAATGTAGACAATGAAGAGGCAATTTGACGAAAACAAATATTCTTTATTTCTTACGTTAGTAGCAATAGGAGGTTATGAAAATACTTGCTTCTGGTCACCATTTTAAAATAGAAGAACTAATCCTTTAAGAAGAAAAATAGCAGCCAACACGGAATAAATCCATGGGATTCCTTTTAATGAGACCAGCACAACTTTAAAGGATTAAACTTTGAAAAAAAAAACACATCCACTTAAATAAAATATCAAACTCATTCGGCCAAAAAGAACGGCACGGCATTCGAACGGCCGGCCAGCGGGCTGGCGCTCCGCTAAAACTACGTTAAAAGACTACATCTTTTGCAGACAACATCAAACCAAATTCTGAATTTAAAATTAAAGAGTTTTAGTATTTAAATGAGGAATACGGGGTTGACAAAGTAATTAAAAGGCAGACTTTAAATTGATTAGCTAAATTAACATTTACGGGAAATTAATGAAAATCGAATTACAAGCTGCAGAATTAAAAATGTTTCACTGATTGGAAAACGAAACCAAACGATTCTCCTGTCAGCGATCGGCGTCAAAAGAGGGCGGCGCATAATTTCAATGACGTCATCATAATGCAAGCTGTCTCCATCGATACGAGAGCTCCAGAAATGTGCTCCTAAAATAGCTGAGTGCGCATTCGCAAGCTGCCGATCCGCTCCCAAAGCAGATATCAATATCGGCGGGGAAAAATGAACTTGCTTTACGGTGAGAGATAAAAGCGTCAACATCGCGGCGTAAAGGTTGGGTTCAAATGGACATCGATGCAAAAAAATAGCTGAAAGGAAATAAAAATAAACCAAATTTAAATACTGTGAGAGGTATTCTCACATTACCTCCCTTCACCGAGAAAATTTTGTAAGACCAGGAGATGTAAAAGGCAAAATCGATCAAAAACCTTTTACAGAAAATGGGATGACAAAATTTTGAACTGCCAAAGTGAAAAAAATCATTAAAGTCGAACAATAAAATTTAAAGTTAAGGTGCTGGAAAAAAAATTGGTGATTTAACAGTTGAAAAAAAAATTGGTGCTAGAAAAAAAATATTGGTGCTGGAAAAAAAAATATTGGTGACCAAAAGTAAGAGAGAGAAAAAGAATATACATTGCATAAAGTACATTCATAATTCAAAAAGTATACAATACATCAAGTATACAATAAAAATGCCAAAAATACAGTAACATTGGCAAAACCTTCTATTTGATCTCATAAAATTATCATCCTAAAAATGTTAACATATTCTGGGTTAACAAAATTGAGATCATTGACTAGTCATAACAAATTCTGCTATATTGGTACCAAATAAAAACAGATTTAACTTCTGATAAAAGTTGCAAATACAAAAGCAACAAAAAAGTCAAGAAAAAATATTTTGTAATTTGGCTTTTACAACATGCCTAGGACTTTTTAATTTTAGAATTATATCTAAAAAAATAAAGAGTTTTCTATTACTCTTAACATGAAAGGAAATGAAATGGCCATATATAAATAAACTTTCATAAAACTTAATGATATCATTTTAGTGTATCAAACTTTATTTCATTTAAATTAAAACAGACAACCAATTGTATGTGATACCAATTGTGTAATTGAGTCGTGCACTACTCAATCACCCAAACAAAGTATCCCATAGAAACAAGTTGCTATTTCAATCAAAAGACATGTCATAATTAAGTGTCATAAATCCCATCTTAGACACAATTTCTTTGAACTTTATACTTTACTAAATAAACATTTCAATGTATTAGTCATAAGAATTCTTAATATATATATATATATATGAGACTCAAAAGATTAGATAAATATACATATACCATGGTTTTACTTCAAAATATGATAGACTGGTGATCACCAAAAAAAAATTTAAGTACTTCCATATAGAATGAAAGAAAAAAAAAAATTGACAAAATCATGAGTTTATAAAACTAAAATACCATGTACCAGGAATATAATTTTTAAATAATCATTTAAAATATAATTTAGAAATAAAATTATTACAATTCAATGTTAAGCTCACAATGATGATAATGACGAAGGAAATCATCAGCAACACTGTAAACAAACAAAAAAATAGATATATATATATGTAAATATTGAAGTCCACAACCATGCCGCTGACCATCATGCCCTAGCCACCAGCATATCTATGAACAAAAATAAACACATATATGAACTCCTACGTAAAATTTTAGGTGGCTTGGATCTCCTAACAAGGCTCCTAACATCTTAAGTAAAAGAAAATTTTAATTATAAACACTGTGTAACTGCAGGTGTGTAAGGGCAATGTTTTTGGATTCAAAACAATGTTTATTGAGTCCAGAGCCATATGGAATAAGGCTATTAAAGATATACTGATGTCACTGAATGTTTAGTAACACAACATGAGGTGGTACACTGGTATAGTGCTGTCGAAAAAAACTGGAACATTCACATAATATTCATCAAAATAGATATTTGCATGATGACATTAGAACATTTTAACATGACGAGAGACTTTGTAGAAAGTGAGAATGCATTGCATTCTCTTTGAAGCACTTAACTGACGGCATCGTACTCATCACTGCAGAGCAATCATAACTCTTGCGACACATACATGAATCACTTTTGCAGAGATTAACAAGGACGAGAAGTCGGTGGTGCACTTATGATGAAATGTAGTATGATAGGACATAATCAGGATTTGAGGTCAAGAAGCACTTTTTTTGTAAAAAAAAAATTTACTAGATGATTTATAGAAAAAATGTCAATTGTCAATTTATCAATTCTATATATATATAAATGCGCTGGTAAAAAAAATTTCCATCTAGACTTGTGCTTTTCTGTAATCTTCTTGTATTATTTGTAGGTATGAAGAGAAGACATTAATAAATTTCACTTTCTTCATAAAACATTGAAAACTTCAAAATGAAGATCATTTTTACTATTCAATTCTTCATAAAACAAAAAATCTTGAAAATGAATATAATCATTCTTTTTTTTTTTTTTTTAAACATAGTAAAGTAATGAGGCAAATGGCAAAATAAAGACTTAGAGGCTTTGGGTATGAAATAAAATTAAAGTAAAAGGCACTATGTACATAATAAATAAATAAATGTGGGGAACTTTTCAAAATAACTTGATCTTGCATAAACACTGTCACAAATATTCACAAACTTCTTATATAAATTGAGAATTTACACTTGATTATCAATGAGCAAAAATTTTGCAATGTGAGGATGAATTGCTACACACAAGCAAAAATTAACTCTGAATAATTTTAATTGCACCTGCTAGAATATTTGGAGAAAATGCAGCATAAAATTATGTTATTGAAGGTAAAATGCATCTGTATTTTCAGGTAACTTCCTTGTTTTGAGAAGACTTAGAATAATGATATGGTGCGAGTAACTGAGTTCTAGCAGCAGACAAGTCAACAATTTCACTTGATGAGGATATTTACTCTCACATGAGAAACGTTAACTGACACACTATCATAATCAGTAATGAAAATTATTTATTTTTAAGAGAACAAAGTAGTAAACACTATTTGTAGCTTCACAAACCGAAGAACTCTAATGAAGTGGTTTCATAAATGGATATTTGCCTATAAATGAAAAATATCTCCACCAGGCATCTTATGGCTGAATACGAAGCACACAAAAAATTAAACTATTGTAGATGTAGGAAACTTTTGAAGAAGTAGGTAGGTAATTTTATAATTTTTAGCTTCCATGATAACATGTGCAACAACAGAGAAGAGACCAGAAGAAATGGATGTCACACAAAACCACTGACCACCTTCATCAGGTAAGCAACAAATGAATGGAAGAAAAGTCTGAAGAATGTCATTACAGGTAAAAAAAAATTTTCTAGCAGCATATACAGGAACAGTCATAATTAAATATGGCAAAAAGCACATAACTTAAGAGCTATTGATAGTTAATAAGTATATAAAAGTAATCTTCACTATTGGCAAGGAAAAAATATTTTTCTTATGGTGAATGGAATTTTTAAGTAGAACTGTTACAGGATTGAAGAAGCCCCATTTCATTTTTTAAAAAAAATAATGTTGCTCTTTTTATTTTTATAAAGCAACATGAGAATGAGGTATGATGATGTCGATGTGGATATGTCATGCATAGACTTATAAATTTGTGAAAGAATTGAATTTGCCAAAGAGAATTGAAGCAATGAAAATTTTGAACATTTTCAATTTGTTAGCTGAGAGTTCTATAACATCAATAGGTAAATTTAAAAACAGGAACAGTTCTTTAAATATTAGAGATGAAATCAGACTAGTCCACAAGACAACATGCTAACTACACATACAGCATATTTCACAAATCATCTAAGGAGCAAGTCTAAGAACTTTTCAAAGGCGATAACTGTTTATAAATTTTCATATTATATTTTTGTTATTAAGAGAAGCAGGCAATACCTCAAAAATAATCATACAGGATAATTACTACTATAAATTACTTGAAGAATACCAAACTTCAGTTGGAGAAAATAGGCATAATTGATGAGATGAGAACAACTTTAAGTGAAGAACAAAATTTCTCAGCAACAAGAATTAAAAATAATACTTCAATAAAATTTCAATCATTTTTAAAAAAATATATATATTGAAATTCAAATTTATAATTCATTTAAAGTGCCATTACTAAGTAGAAAATTAAAAAAAATAACCCAAAAGCCATGCCTCCTAAAATATCACATTATGTTCTTGAGAACAATTTTTGCCAAACTTCAAATTCATTGAAATTATTTGAGAACATAAATTCATTTGTAAAAATATTTCAATTTCAACAATTATTCTTCAAAATTAGTTTCAATTCCACAATTTTCAATCAATTAAAAAAATGTAACTGCCTCAGAATTATATTCTTAAAAATAGAATATTGCTATTATTTGCACCAACATAAAATTCATTTTCAATATTGTAATTATATAAATTCATTTCTTGATTTGAATAATAATATATTCTACAAAATATAGTAAAATTTAAATATGAATTGTTTAGAATATTGTAAGAAAAAAATGCAACTATTTAACATAAAAATGGCATAACTCAAGAATTTTTCAGAATGAGAACATCAAATATTTTACAATATTTTCATAAATTATATCCAATAAACCTTGAATTAAATTAACCATTTTCTTTTGAACTACTGAGAACAATTACTCAAAAAAAATTTTACTTGACTTTCTTGAATAACGATCTTAATTTTCTTCAAAAATTAGAACAAGTTTCATGAAAATGTAGCTTCTATTAAAATATTTCAACCAAAAATCTCATAATTCTTAAAAAAAGAACAAAAAGTTCTAAAAATTTATCTTCAAGAATCATTATTTTCAAAATTGCAATAATCCCAAAGCAACATCGTTGCAATTCGAAAGGTACTACGGCGCCAAATGTGGCGGTAAGAAATGTGATCGTTTAAGTGGTTTAGAACAAATTGCGAAGGTCTTTTAATATATTACTATTGATTGTTAAAGAAATAATAAAACTGGAGAGTTCTTACTTGAAATGTAGACAATGAAGAGGCAATTTGACGAAAACAAATATTCTTTATTTCTTACGTTAGTAGCAATAGGAGGTTATGAAAATACTTGCTTCTGGTCACCATTTTAAAATAGAAGAACTAATCCTTTAAGAAGAAAAATAGCAGCCAACACGGAATAAATCCATGGGATTCCTTTTAATGAGAGCAGCACAACTTTAAAGGATTAAACTTTGAAAAAAAAAACACATCCACTTAAATAAAATATCAAACTCATTCGGCCAAAAAGAACGGCACGGCATTCGAACGGCCGGCCAGCGGGCTGGCGCTCCGCTAAAACTACGTTAAAAGACTACATCTTTTGCAGACAACATCAAACCAAATTCTGAATTAAAAATTAAAGAGTTTTAGTATTTAAATGAGGAATACGGGGTTGACAAAGTAATTAAAAGGCAGACTTTAAATTGATTAGCTAAATTAACATTTACGGGAAATTAATGAAAATCGAATTACAAGCTGCAGAATTAAAAATGTTTCACTGATTGGAAAACGAAACCAAACGATTCTCCTGTCAGCGATCGGCGTCAAAAGAGGGCGGCGCATAATTTCAATGACGTCATCATAATGCAAGCTGTCTCCATCGATACGAGAGCTCCAGAAATGTGCTCCTAAAATAGCTGAGTGCGCATTCGCAAGCTGCCGATCCGCTCCCAAAGCAGATATCAATATCGGCGGGGAAAAATGAACTTGCTTTACGGTGAGAGATAAAAGCGTCAACATCGCGGCGTAAAGGTTGGGTTCAAATGGACATCGATGCAAAAAAATAGCTGAAAGGAAATAAAAATAAACCAAATTTAAATACTGTGAGAAGTATTCTCACATCCTCCAATTAAAAAACTTCATAAACATTCAAAATTTTAACTAAAACTTCAAGAAACCAAACTATTTTATGGGTATTTCATAACGAAATTCGCATCCCAAGGTTTAATCAAATTCCTTTTTCATGTATCATTTAATATTTCAAGAATACAACCACGCTAACCATAACTAAAATAAATTTAATTAATAATAGAAAAACATGCTTTCATTAAAATTCACAAACATGCAGAATGTATATACATTTTTGGGAATTTCGCCGAATTAGACAGCTATCGGCAAGTTGGATTCATATGTGGCAACTTATTTTTGTCATCAAGGTTAGCGATATTTCGCCAAGTTGACAAAAATTTGTGCTATTGTGTAACCCTGCCATTAGTATTAAATTTTCTAACAAATACTCATTGTTGAAGCTTATACTATGATTTGTCCATTGGAATCAACCGTTGTCACTGGTTCTCCTCTTAGGGATCGAATAAAAAAAAAAAAATCAAATATACAATTCATGTATTACCCTCAGGAATACACATGCTAATAATTTTAAAGCTCTATGTCTATAGGAAGTGGGTGAAAAATGAGTCACAAGACTTGACTGCCACATACAGAAATTACTGTAAGTTAAAAGAAAGCATGCAAAAAAAGGAGCTAAATATACTTTTGGCTAGTTCCATAAGTATTTGTAGTGTAAGTCACATGCTACGATTTTTGGCTACCAATATTTTAGAACGGAAAAATGTGACTTATTTTACAGGAGATTTTAAATAAAATTGAATAAGGCGGAGCAAACGTTTCGAAAATAATAGTGGCAGCAGTTATCAGCTATGTGACTTACACTACAAAAATCTATGGAACTAGCTTTTTGCAATACATAAGACATCTCCTTCTCATGGAACTATTAATAAAGAGGAACTGACATATCCTTAAAATAGTGAAGCTTCCACTGTAACCGCTTTCGCAATGGCTGATTACCTCCGGTGGAAACATCCACCAGTAAATTTACACAGAAATTTTCTCTGTATTTGAAGGCATTATTACTCCAGAATTTCTGTCATAAATAATGGCAGAAACAGATTTTCATTATCACTGGTGGAAGTTTACTTTTGCGGTACTCAGGTCCTGCATTTCCGCCATATTATGACAACCGTTAAAACAAACTGACTATTTTAAAAGGAAAACTGACACCAGTAAAAATAAAAAGAAGTTTTTATCATAATTGTGAGAAATTATTTTCATTAATAAGACCTTTAAATAATAATAAAATAAAAAATAAAACATTTCTATTCAATTTTACTGGTGGGAAGTTTGCCCCGGCGGTATTTGGAACTGTAGATCCGATTTCAAAGAAAACAGTCGCCATCTTCTGACAACCTCCTCAGTTACTTCACTCGCAACTCGTACACTATGTGTCTAATACTCTTTATTCACAACTCCATTCTGTTTCTTAACCTTTTTAAGGTCAATGTACTTTTGTTGCTATAATGTTCAAATGATTGACGACGCTGAAATTTGCAAACAAATTTATTTGAAAATAAGTAAAAGCTTTTGTTCCGGTAAACCATAAATAAAAATTTTTATTATTTAATACTGTGCCGTTGTCGCATTTGGGGAATAAAATTAAGTGGTATAAAAATGTACCAGCGCTCTTCAAGAAGTTAAGATTTGAAGAATGGATTTTAATATAAATAAACGGTCAAGTGCGAGTACTATTCGTGCTCAGAGGGTTCCGTACAATAAATATATGAATTATTAACTTTATTATTTAAAAAAAAAAAATACCGTGCTAAAAGAATAATAAGTCTTTGTAAAAAACTATACAACGTAGGGTTGGGTACTGTATATACTAGAAAAGTATGAATGGATTTAAAAAGTGCAAAGAGCTATAAGCCCTAAATAATATCAAATATTGCTATTCTGTATAACTCTTTTTTTAAATATTATCCTAATCTGTTTTTTATGATCTGAATTCGGTACTGACAATAAAATTAGCGCATACAGTAATACCTCGATTTACGTCCGCAGTTCGTTCCAAGACTAGCGACGTAAGTCGAGATACATTTAGATAAGCAAAAAAGGATATGTCACAAAAATTCTCCAAAATCTAATGAACATATTCTATTGTATTTAGGGATTATATTACGTACATTTAACATTAACAAAAAAATGCCTTAGCAATACAAAAATTTGGAATAAATCAATAAGTTGTTAACTTACAATTCATTGTTCTTCTAGCTGACCCGTTAGAGTCTTTGAGGATGTGAAAATAATCTTGCAATGAAGTTTGAACCGAGAAATTTTTCTTTTTTACTTTTAGAACTTCTTTGTAACAACAAAGTGATTTTTCTAAGCTTTTCAAAGTAACTTTTTTTATTTGTTTTTCATTATCGCGTAAAAGACAGTCTCGGGAAAGTTTCCCTTCATGTAACCAAAGACCTTCAAAAAAGTTCAAAGTGCGTCTTAATAAAGGATTATTTTTCCAGGCCAGACGACTTAAATGCGGGGTGACGCAAGTCGAGTGGACGTAAGTCGGGGTACTACTATATTTAAACTGCATTTGGCATTTCATAAAACTAAATTCAGCGTAGTAATAATCTTTTCTTTTTAAAGTGTAACTAAAAAAAGATTCAAAGTTTAAATTTGGCATTATGCTAAGAGCACTTCGAAATGAGGTCGCAAAGTTTCAACGCCGCCTTGGTCTATGCCGTGTTTTTCCAGATAGGTTTTTAATTAACTTTTAATGACACTGGAGACGTATTGAGACATCCACTCAATGCGAACTAGTCACGAAACCAATGGTATGTATGTAGTTAATTCTAATTAAATTAGTCAGTTTTCCACAATTGACGTTTATTGTTTTTATGCTGCTACTGGGCATTGCATTACACAAATATGGCATTGAAAGTTATTATCTATGCTTTAAAAGCCGATGGTAGATACAGTACGCCACCCCTGTCATTATGTATGTCCAAAACGTCCGTGTCTTTAAGGGTTAATATCTCGGCTAATTACCGACGATTTTTTTCCGAAAATCTTTATCAATAATGCTTTTACACTTCTGCTACGATAGGTCCCTCCAGCGCTCCTCAACACCTTTGCTCAATGCAGGCAAATCGAAATTTGTGTGTAACTGAAAAATGCGCTTTTCACGAAAACTATGTGTCCTAGAGTAATAGCTATATTTTTCTTGCAAGGTTTACATTAACGTCTACTACTTCTAATTTTTTCATAATTTTAGTTTCAGTAGATTCGGAAATAGAGGTTTGGGGAGGGGCATATTTTTGCACTATATTTTTGATGATATCTCTGAAAATATAATACCTAAAATTAAAATAAATGTATATTTGAGTTAAGCGTAACGAAACCTCTCACACGAAATTCAAGTAAATTAGTTACTTGAAATATTTTCCTGAATATATTTTTGAATGTTTAATAATCTGTAAATATTTGGGTCAATATTCTTTATTACTTCCCCCCAATTTGAACGTTCCACGTCCAATAGTTTACGGGTAAAATACCTGTGACAGACAGACACAGGAGTGATCTTATACTGGTTCCGTTTTTATTTTTAAGTACGGAACTCTAAAAATGGAGTATATTAATTAAAAATCCTGGTTACGCGCTACAGAAATTTAATTCTGATATAGTGTTGCCAATTTTGCCTAATTTTTTATTTGAAAAATCCTAATTCATATAAGATATTTCGATTTGTAATTTTGGCTTTCTTTTTCCGGCGGCCTTGCACTTACACGGACAGCTGAGTTTCCGGAGCAATCATCCCCCATACTTAAATTACTGCTTTCTTGATTGGCAGACATTTCGTGATTACATAAAAGAAAATTTCTTTTTTTCGGAAATTCCATTATAAATTTAAAATATCTGAATAAACATGTAGTCCAAACTAGCAGCCCTGCATCTGTTCTAAAATGGTAATTTTAATAAAAATTATCTTCATAACTACAATATCAAAATAAACGGTGGCTATATTAATCTTCGAAGCGCATACGTGGAAAATAATCCAGTGGTTATGGGGTTCAATTCGGAATTAATTAGGGAAACGCTGGAAATTGTTTTAATCCCTTCAGTTTAGGTCTTTAACCCTTTATTAACTGACGGTACTTATAAATATCATTAAAATAACTTGGTATAAAATTCATTTAATACATCGATTAGTAGTAATACAGTTTAGAAGAATGAGTCATAGATGCATTATTTTATCTTCACCCAAAAACATTATTGGTTACACAAAACAAAAATACTTTTAGAAGGATGATTTCGTTTGCTTTTGCATCTTTTCAGCTTTCTCGGCGTTGGGGGGGGGGGGAATTTTCAATTCGGAAATATATCTATATTTCTATTGCAAGAACATTATCTTTGTGTAACGCGCGCCACCCGTTTTAAAACAAATAGACTCTACCGGCAGTCACGTGACCGTTTTCCGTGAGCTTTGCCGAACGAGAAATGCTGTGAGTTTGTGAGAATTCTGTTCTGTTTTGAGTTGTGCTAACATGTAGAAAGTTATTCGCGCTTTTATTATTTTGTGTCTATGTGTTATGTGCCGTTCTACTTGTGATGTGCCGTCTTATCAAGATTAAATAAAAAATATTTAAAAAAAGCTACCCCGAGAATGTGATATTTTGAAATTATGTGAAATTTCTGTGTGATTTGAAACTGAGCTAGCCTGACAATTGGCGCCCAACGTGGGGCCACGAATTCGAAGAATAATGTTCACATCCAAATTTTTCAAAAGTGTTCGCAATATTATTTCATCATTCTCCAAGTCAAGTGATATAGTGATATATTTTTATTCAAGAAGTGTGGTTTTCAACTAGCAGAGAAAAAAAATGGCACGACCGGTCTTGTGGAAGTGAAATATGTTCCTAAAATTCTGCGGATTAGGTCGTGTGCTTGAGAAATATGTTCTGAATCTGAAATGTTTCGTTATCTTTGTTCTTATTTTCTCAAGTTAAAGTTCTACAAAATATTTCGTTAATGTCCTAAAGAAAGTTCTAGGATGTTTGTGCTTTAAGGGACTCTCGCTTCATTTGTTCTTAGAACGGTGCCTACAGTGTTTGTGCCTATAGTGGTTTATTCTACAAGATTTGTTTGTTCTACAAAATATTTTTACCAAGTAAGCGTTTTAAATAGAATGGATCCATAATATTTTTATTAAAAAAGAATGCATTCTTCAGATTCTTGACTTCGTAACATTATAGATATTCTAAAAATTCTAAATATTTTTGACATTATTAAATTTTAATTCATTCTATTATTTTCCTGTCATGTTTGTATTGCATATTTCCCCTTCCCCCCTCCCTCACCCATTATTCTGAAAATTTTACTTTGATTCTGTTCATGTATGTTTAATTTTTACTTTGCTTTAAGTAAAATATTTTGATTCATAAAAAAAAAAAAGAGTGAGTGCGAGAGAAAGCGAAAGAAATATTCATTTACGTTTTCGTTGATTTTTTTTTCTTTTCTTTTAAAAGAGGAAAATAAACTGTTGTCAGTCAAATTAGAAGTTGTTAAAATGATTCATAGTTTTATCGCAATTCTCATAAAGATATGTGCTTATTTTTATTATTTTTTTTATTGGTTTCGTAAGAGAAATGATTACTATTTTTATTTAAGTGTTTGTTATTATTTAAATGCTAAACGTAAGTATTTAATTTTGAGTTGCTGATTTACTGATGAAAAAGCCTTGAATGTGATTCATTTCCAAAACGGAATGAGTAAGTTTTTGTATTTATTATTTGTTTATAAAAGAAACTTTATTTTCTTTTTAAGTGATATTGAATGAAACCGATATTAAGTAGCGTTAGTAATATAATAATAATATTGGTTGAAATTTTAATTATTCAATTATGTGTTTTATATTATTTAGAATATTGTTTGAAAGTGTTAACTATTCAGTAAATGGTTTTATATTGGTTAAAATATTGTTTAGATTAAGTGTCGCGGTATGGCCATACTGTTTATTTATACCTGCAGGGATTTAAAGTTTGTTTTGTTTTTAGTAAGAGTTTTGTTATGGTTAAAGCTTGCTATCTTTTTTTATTAAGTCTTGTTTATATGAGTTGTAACGGCAAAGCTCATGTGTGGGGTATAATTTAAACGAATTTTCGGCATTTGTGGGGTACTCGTTTTGTCGTTTTGCTAAAGTTTAAAATGTCTGAACTTAATAAAGCTCGTAAAGAGGATTTATATCAGGTTGCGTTAGAAATGAATTTAGATGTGCAACCCTCTATGACAGTTGTCACATTGCGTGAAAAAATTAAATCCTCCCCCTCGTACGAAGTTGATTTTGTAAATTCATTAGTCAGAAACCAAATTTCGACTCGCGAGGAAGAACAACGCAGACAGGACTTAGAGGAAAAACAAAAAGCAGCTGAGTTAGAACAGCGCAAATTACAATTAGAAGAAAAGCATAGAGCGGAAGAGTTAGAGTTAAAAAAGCTTGAGATGAATTTTGAGCTTGAGAAGCTCAAGTTACAGGCTCAGATCCAAAGTGTTTCCAGTGGAGCGGTAGGTGGTAATGCAGCAGGGGTAATGTCTCACCCGGAGAGTAAGATAGATATCCAAAAGCTGTTGCCTACATTCAGGCCAGAAACTGATGATGTAACCTTGTTTTTGGTGCTCCTGGAACGTCAATTAAAGCTCTCGAAGGTACCAGAGCATATGTGGGTTTCGTATTTACTCAGTGTTGTACCGTCTTCTATCTCTACGCTTATCGCTCGTGAATCAGAAGAAAACGCTTCAAATTTTTCGCATGTTAAAGATTTACTCCTAAAAAGGTTTAAAATTAGTGCCGAAAAGTTTAGACAGCTGTTCTTTACGCATCGCAAGTCCAAGGAAATAACTTGGCGAGATTATTATTTCGAACTTCGAGCTTATTTTGAAAACTGGCTTAAAGAATTAACTGTAACGTCTTTTGAAGCTCTTCAGAATCTTATCATAGCTGATCAAATGAAAAGGCGCGTGCCTGTTGAATGCAAACAACATATGTTAGATGATTGGGAAAATTTAAATTCGCCAGTCGACCTTGCCGAAAAATTAGATGCGTATGATATTATTAGATCTACGTTTCCTAAAAGGGATCCGGTTGTACCCCAAGAGAAGAAAGAGTTTTCTCGTCGAGAAAATAATTGGAAGCAGAGTAAGCCTCCAAAAGAAGACAGATCTTCCCCTAAGTTTGCTAATCGACGCATAGAATCCGATATTGTTTGCTATGGTTGTGGTAAATTGGGATTTATAAAGAAGAAATGTCCAGATTGTTCCCCTACGGTTAAAAAACAAACTGTTCAAGCACATCGTCTTGAGCTATATAGTTTAAATACATCAGCAGTTTCAGCTCCAAATGTGCCTATCACGATCTGCAATAAGAAGGTGTTAGTTTGTGCAGATACGGGAGCGAATGGTTCTATTGCAGGAGAACGTATGTATAAATTATTTTTAAAACTGGTGTTGCATTGAACCCTCATACTCATGAAGTAACGTTAGCTGACGGAATTACGGTGGTTAGAGACACTTTGTCTGCCACTGTGCCCGTAGAGATTGAAGGCCGAGTCTTCGAAACGGAGTTCATCGTATTACCAGATGCCAAGGGTAATAGAACTCTTTTAGGTATGGATTTCTTACAGAATGCTAACATAGTGTTAGATACTGCTAACAAAACATGGTATTTCAGCGATAAACCTCGGGAAAAGTTTTACCTTGTTGATGAATACCAAGAAGAAAATAGCACGTTAGCTGGTGCGGTCGAAGTCAGTCCGTATGCTTTACATGAAGATGAAGGCAAAAATCTAAATTCCGATGAAAGGGACAACATTAATGATGTTCTCAAAAGGTATGAAAAATGTTTTCAACCAGGGGGAGAGACAACCCCGTTTGTGGAGCATAGTATGAATACAGGTGATAGTGCTCCTGTTGCTGCACCACCTAATCGGATGACTCCTGCTAAGAAAGGAATTGATAAGAAGAAAATAGAATATGAATCTGGAAAATCAAATGTTGTGGCTGACATGCTGTCACGCCCTGTCTGTAATCATCAATCTGCTTTCTGTGAGACATGCAATTTTGTCAGCATAGACATGCCAACAAGAAGTCCAAAAGATATCAGAGAAGCACAGTTGCAAGATGAAAACCTTAAAAAGATTATAGATTGTTTTGAAGACGAACAGAAAAGCGAAGATTTCGCAAATTGGACCGATAGAGGATTCCTGATGAATCAAGGTGTGCTTTATAGGTATGCTCCCGAATCAGATGCCGAAGAAGCGCAACTGGTCATTCCAATACAAGAAAGACAAAATATCTTGAAACTTCATCATGACGACCCTTCAGCCGGACATTATGGTGAAGCAGGAACTTATCAGAGAATTGCTAAAAGATATTATTGGACAGGCATGAGAGCATACATTTCTGAATATGTGAAAAAGTGCCCAGAGTGCGCCCGTTATAAAGCAACAAATCAGAAACCGGCTGGTTTATTACGAACACCTGCTTATGCTCAGCGATTTGAGACCCTCAGCATTGATCTCTTTGGACCATTGCCTCCTAGTAAAGATGGGCATCGATGGATTTTTATAGTAGAAGATTGTGCCACTAAATGGGTCGAACTATTTGCCTTAACAACTGCTACTGCACAAGAATGTGCGACTACCCTGATTGAAGAGATCTTCCTTCGTTATGGTATCCCAAGAAGACTCATAAGTGATAACGGCCCTCAGTTTGTGAGCGCTGTTCTACAACAAGTTTGTTACATTCTTGGAATAGACCAATCGTTGACACCTTTGTACCATCCTCAGGCCAATCCAGTCGAACGCAAAAATCGAGACTTGAAACCTCGAATAGCAATCCTTGTTGGAGATGAACACAGTTCCTGGATTGATAAACTTCCTTTTATTAGATTTTCTATGAACTCTGCCAAATCTGATACATCTGGACAAACTGCCGCCTATCTGCAATTTGGTCGAGAATTAAGAACAATCGATGATGTGGTAAACGATTTTAGAGCTGTTGTGGAAAATGACAATTTTGTTCCGGAAATAACCCCATATCTTAAACGTCTTGCAAATATTTCAAAAAGTGTGAAAGAGCGTGTTGAAATGAAACAAGATCAGCGGAAGAAATATTACGATAAAAATCGTAGACGAGTGTATTTCGCACCTGGTGATAAAGTATGGGTTAACCTACATCCTGTGAGCAAAGCAAGTAAAAATAAAACAGCCAAATTTATGCCTAAGAGAGATGGGCCATACATAGTTTTGACTCAAAAGTCACTAGTGACATATGACATTGCTAGCCTGGACAATCCTACTGAGCGAATTGGGTCTTACCATGTTTCCGCTTTGTCACCATTTCAAGAAACTGAAACTATTCCAGTTGCACCCTTAAGGAAAAGAGGAAGACCCAGAAAGCATCCTGTTTCCTCTCCGAGACGTAAATCGGAAACAGAGGGGGAGGATGTAACGCGCGCCACCCGTTTTAAAACAAATAGACTCTACCGGCAGTCACGTGACCGTTTTCCGTGAGCTTTGCCGAACGAGAAATGCTGTGAGTTTGTGAGAATTCTGTTCTGTTTTGAGTTGTGCTAACATGTAGAAAGTTATTCGCGCTTTTATTATTTTGTGTCTATGTGTTATGTGCCGTTCTACTTGTGATGTGCCGTCTTATCAAGATTAAATAAAAAATATTTAAAAAAAGCTACCCCGAGAATGTGATATTTTGAAATTATGTGAAATTTCTGTGTGATTTGAAACTGAGCTAGCCTGACATTTGTACATTTCCTAATTCTTCAAAATACAAAGAAAATATTTAAAATAAAATATTTGAGTGGGGTTATAAATATCGCACGAAATCCTTATAAATTCAAACTTAATTAATTATTCTAAATCCTTCAATCCTTCTAAAATTTATTAAATGATTATGCAAATTTTCTAATGTAGTTTCAAAAATTAACGAAAAGTGCTCTAGAAGATAAAATTTTCGTGACTTTATAAATCAGTACATAAACGGTTAATGAACATACTAAGTTTTTTTCCTTGTACTCGGTGAGCTTTAGTCATTATGTTCAAATTTAAAATCAGAAAACACTCTTTAAATAATTATTACCATAAAATTATCTCAAAATAACAAATTCTCTCAAAAATATTATCTATACAAATGCTGTAGAGCTTAAAAGTCTAAGTAAAATGAGCACCCACACATAATATTTGTGTTGAACATTAAGTTCACAGGTCTATTTCAAAATTTTGCTTTAATCGATTATCAAGAGCTTGAAGCCAGAACATACCAAGTTATAACTTCTCCCTGTCTCATATTTTTATATACGGGTTTTAGTTATTTGTTTGTTAAGGCTTTCACGCTGTTTTTGTAATTATTTTAAGACTTTATTTTGGATATTTTGAGAAATTATGATTTAACAGTAAAAACAACACACGAAAACATCAGCAATGTTTGAGAGGGAGATAGAAAACCATAACATTCATGTTAAACACTTATTATTTAACATAATATCTGAAGTAATATTATATACATTAAATTTTCTTATACGAATTTAATTTTTTTAGATGCTGAATATGTTTGATAAAGTACGCATTTTAATTTATACTGGCAAGTGCCGCCACATAACAGGCATGACAAAATGTAAATTTGTATGCAAACATTTGTAATGGAAACTTTAAGCTGTGTGTTAAAGACCCTACCCTTTAATTATGTAGTCATTACTAAGCTATGTGAAAAGGACATTATCCTTGCTTTTAGTTTTGGTTCGAAATGTTTAGGAGATTTTTTGTTGTTGTTAATACGTTATGGTTTCAATTAGAGTATAATTAAGCTTTTGATCTGTGTCCAGAATTTTAGACTTGTGAGATTATGTGTAAATAAACTGTGTTTAAACCGAGATTGAGAATTTTTATCAAGTTCGACTTATATTTACAATAATTCGGAGCCAGATGATTATCTAGATTCTTTTTTTCGAAAATTCTATTATAAATTTAAAATATCTGAATAAAAATGTAGTCCAAACTAGCAGACCTGTATCTGTTCTAAAATGATAATTTTAATAAAAATTATATTCATAACTACAATTTCAAAATAAACGGTGACTATATTAATATTCGAAGCGCATAAGTGGAAAATAATCCAGTGGTTATGGGGTTCAATTCTGAATTAATTAGGGTAACGGTGGAAATAGTTTTAATCCCTTCAGTTTAGGTCTTTAACTTTTTATCTACTGACGGTACTTATAAATACCATTAAAATAACTTGGTATAAAAAAATTCATTTAATACATCGATTAGTAGTAATACAGTTTAGAAGAATGACTCATAGATGCATTATTTTATCTTCACCCAAAAGCATTATTGGTTACACAAAACAAAAATACATTTTAAAAGGATGATTTCTTTTGCTTTTGCATCTTTTCAGCTTTCTTGGCGTTGGGGGGGGGGGGGGGGATTTTTCAATTCGGAAATATATCTACATTTCTATTGCAAGAACGTTATCTTTGTACATTTCCTAATTCTTCAAAATACTAAGAAAAAGATTTAAAATAAAAGATTTGAGTGGGAGTTATAAATATTGCACAAAATCCTTGTAAATTCAAATTTAATTAATTCTTCTAAACCCTTCAATCCTTCAAAAAATTATTAAATGATTATGCAAATCTTCTAATGTAGTTTCAAAAATTTACGAATAGTGCTTTAGAAGATAAAATTTTCGAGAATTTATAATTCAGTACATAAAGGGTTAATGAACATACTAAGTTTTTACCTTGTACTCGGTGAGCTTTAGTCATTATGTTCAGATTTATAATAAGAAAACACTTTTCGAATAATTATTACCATAACATTATCTCAAAATAACAAATTGCATCAAAAATGTTATCTATACAAATGCTGTAAACTTAAAAGTCTAAGTAAAATGAGCACCCACACATAATATTTGTGTTGAACATTAAGTTCACAAGTCTATTTCAAAATTTTGCTTTAATCGATTATCAAGAGCTTGAAGCCAGAACATACCAAGTTATAACTTCTCCCTGTCTCATATTTTTGTATACGGTTTTAGTTATTTGTTTGTTAAGGCTTTCACGCTGTTTTTGTAATTATTTTAAGACTTTATTTTGGATATATTTTGAGAAATTATGGTTTAACAGTAAAAACAACGCTCGAAAACTTCAGCAATGTTTGAGAGGGAGATAGAAAACCTCAACATTCATGTTAAGTACTTATTATTTAACATAATATCTGAAGTAATATTGTATACATTAAATTTTCTTATACGAATTTAATTTTTTTAGATACTAAAGATATTTGATAAAGTACGTATTTTAATTTATACTCGCAGGTGTCGCCACATTGCAGGCATGACAAAATGTAAATTTGTGTGCAAACATTTGTAATGGAAACTTTAAGCTGTGTGTTAAAGATCCTACCCTTTAATTATGTAGTCATTACTAAGCTATGTGAAAAGAACATTATCATTGCTTTTAGTTTTGGTTCGAATATTTTACGAGAGTTTTTTTTTTTTTTTTTTGTTAATACGTTATGGTTTCAATTAGAGTATAATTAAGCTTTTGATCTGTGTCCAGAATTTTAGAGTTGTGAGATTATATGTAAATAAACTGTGTTTAAACCGAGATTGAGAATTTTTATCGAGTACTACTGATATTTACAATAATTCTGGGCCAGAGGATTATCTAGAAGATGTGTCATAATCACCAATGTTAGTTTTTCTTAGCTGCCAACTTTTACGCTTTTTTGATACCACTGAAATTTAATAGAGATTTTCATCTTGTTTAATCATGAGATTTCGGCGAATAAGTAAGGTAGAACTTACTGTAAAATTTTAGTGATATGATGTAAGCGTAAAAGTCGGCAGCCATGTCTTGTTCATCGCCACTTTCCTTCACTTGCTACCACATTCTACGTCAAATAAGTCAAACTCTTCTGAAATTAAATCCTCCAAAATGATATCGATTTCCGTCTCTTGGTTGGCTGAGTTAGTAGTGTATCATCATCTGTCTGAGAGTTGGTAAATGCTTGCCCTTTGCAGTGGTAGCAATTTGTAGAACAATCGATGTCAGCTGCAACTTGCAGGTCAAAGCTCATCCTTTTTTCACTTGCATGATATCATAGAAAGAAGTGCTGGAGGAACTGGGGTAGTGACTGGGAATAACCCATGTTTCTTTTCTTTCAACTCCAATCCAACGGGCTTTTGGCAAATCCACTCCAAAGTTGAATCTGTAGGTAAAAATTACCTTTTGCAAATGGACCCAATCGCGGATGAGAAATCCCGCTTTCAAAGCAGTAGACGAGAGGTGCTGTGTTAGAACCCACGTCACGCTCATTGTCTTAGCTGTTTGGAAATTTCCGTGGTTTTCTTCGATTCTGTGTAAATACGGGATAGGGTCTCTCATAAATATCACCACGGAGGGCAATAGTTCCCTCTGCATACATCCCTTGCGCAGATAATCGACCGCGACAGATACTACCACCATCACATTTTATAATGTAAGTGCAATAAATGAAGGATATTAAAGATAAGTATTATTTAAAGTATTTGTTAATTTTAACTAATCTGGCGTGTAAAGCATCTATAAGTTTATTATTTTGCTTCATTTTCTCTTTTCCATCTTTGCAAAAATATTTCCATAAAATAACACATTTAGTTTTTTTAATGTGATTTTTTTGTAATTGACTTATATACCCGAGAACATAGCTGCCAACCTCTCGATTTTTCAAATACCAGTAAATTCTTACAGAAATGTTCCCTTTATTTTATTTCAGAAATTATGCCATCTTATAGAACAAGAATTTACGCATAAAAATATTGGTATTAAAAAAATCGTGAGATTTGCCACTATGCTCGAGTACAAGTGGACCACCAAATTACAGAAGAAAAACAGGTATTAAATAATAATTATCTTTAATAATTAACGGAATAATTATTATAATTAATCGAAGAATGGTAATACAAACTCTTTGATCAAATAAGAACGAATCAATCCATTAAGATATCTCTTTTTTCTCTCAAATTTTGGAGTTATCTTATTTCCGAATACAGGCGATTAATTCCTTTTTTTGGAAACATTAACCGATATTCATTCTCATTTTATTTTACGAAATTTAAATAATATTTTAAACTTGACGGAAAATTTATTTTAATTTATCATTAAAATTCTTTGTAAAAAACAACGCTTTCTAAAGCTAAATGCTTTTATATTAATTCTTTCCGGCGCGGAATAATTCTTTTTATAAGCTGATGAAATGACACCAGAATTTATTAACGGATTTATTAGAAAATGTGAATTTCCTTATTTTCAAGTACGTTATAAAAGAAAAAAAAATAATTAAATATTTTGGGTGCCAGTAAGATAAAAATTAGGTGTCCTTTTCTAAGGACGCCTCTGGCAAAAGGGTTAAGCATTATCGGTCCAACGTCACTTCCCACATGACCACCGCCCCCTGAATACTAGGCCTGAGCGCTGACACAAAAATGGCGGCTGCCGAAGGCAGATTTTTTTCAGCCTGTGTGCGGTCCCTTAAATATTCGTACCAATAATTTTTTAAAGTTTTTTACGCTTTGTTTTTCTGAGCGTAAACGAGACAGAATTTTTTTTTTAAATAAAATATTGGTGTCAAAATTTGAGAGACCGTACCTACGTTAAAAAAAAATCCACCTTCGGCAGCCGCCATTTTTGTGTGAGCCCTCAGGCCTAGTATTCAGGGGGCGGTGACATGACATCGGAGCCAGCATGTCTTACACGAATTTCTCTCGGTTGGCACTACCTTTTTTTATGTAGCATATTCTGTTGTACGTTATTAACATGTTGAATAGAAGTATATTACAAAATACATATTTAAAATATAGTGGTGCGAATACAATATAAAAATAAAATCATGTGTAAAAAACTAGCGTCCGATAAGTATAAAAAAGTTAGTTTTCTCTAATAATGAAAAAAAAATATGTGTTAAAATCATTTAATATATAATTTACATTAGTTTTATATTTACATAAAATAACATTCTTTTCCTTTCAAGTCTTTGGAAACAAATACAAATCTTAATGCTCTGAAAGTATATCAAAAGACTGATTTACTTTGGTTGTATTCGAATTCTTGAGTGTAATTTTCTCTAGAGTCATTAACTTTAACGACATTCCCGAAAATGAATTAATCATGAACAATCTGGAGAGATACATAATGAATCTTTCATCAGTTTTTTTGTTTCAGTTTCTTAGGCAACGTTTTCCTTTAAAGATAAATTCTTGTATTATCTTAAACTGAATAATACAGTTGAACTTCAGATGGATTTTTACACATAGTCAGAGCTCCAAATATGAATATTAATTTTACCCTAATGAAATTTAGATGGTTATGATTTATTTTAATTTCAGAAAAAAATTAAACAGTAAAAAAAGAATAAAATGTTTATAAAATAACATAATTGTAAAGAACAGTTTGTTTTACAGGTGTTCTTAAAAATCAATCACATACGCGAATTAAAACAAATTCCTTTTTTCGGTATTTTGATAATAGAGAAAGATTTACGAAATTACTCTACAAAATGGTTAGTCTTAATTTGTAAGAAATTAATCCTTAAATACATGATTTTTCTTATGTTTCACATCTTCAATACAAGTAAAAACTACTGTCATAAGTAAAATATTCCAAATTAGTAAATATTTTAATAAGTATGAATCTAAATACCTTGTTTTGTAATTTTTTTTATTTTGTAAAACTTAACTCTTAAATGCATGAATTATTCTTTTAGAACTGTATTTTTTATTGTTATATTAAAAATTCGACGCCAGAAATTTAAAGATAGATTTTTAACTTTATTTAGTAGCATATTTTTGCAATTTTTTCAGGATTAATATTTCTATATAGTGTTTCCTGAGATTTGAATGAATAGTGATGCAGATATGATTCGCTATGCATATAAGAGTTAAAATTTAAAGAAAAAGATGCTTTCTTTCTTATCTTTCTACGTATATTTCTGAGGTTTATGCATTTCTTGTGATAGTCATAAAGCCTTTAGATTCTTTTGTTGAATTCATCTTTTGGTATACTACAGGAAAACTCCGCAAAAAATCGGCGTCTCCGAAATGCACGAAATGTGAGCTATTTCAGAAAATTAACAATTTGTTAACGTAGTAATTGTACAAACTTTCTCAGCAAATGTTTAAAAACGCACTTGCCAGTATTTCAATGCACTTGGGCACTGTTTAACAAGTTAAGACTGCGTTTTACTGCATCCATTCTACGTAGATTTTGTATGTACAATCCTCTTTTTATCATCCCCCATGAAAATCACACTTCGATAAGTTCGGTGACCGCTGCGGCTATAAATATCCTCTTGAGTCACATTCACTGAAGGCGGCAGTGGGCTCTTTGATGTCCGTCTCTCCGCGCTATATCTCTTAAATATACTCGGATTGCCCTGAAATTTTTGGATGTTATTCACGTTTACTATAGCATGATCGTTATTTCAATTGAAGTTTATAGCACGTTTAGTTCATTTACCGGGGCAATCAAATTATTCCGTTACATTACGGACAATGGGAAAAAATTGTTTCAAATGATTTTTAGCGATGTTACACGCTTTCAAACTTAATAAAATCGATATGCATTTAAGAAGTGCACTAACATATGTATTCTGTAGAATATGCGGTGCAAAGAATAATTATTATTCATTTACAGTGCCACACAAAATAATTCCATTACATAATGATGTAGGGGGGGGGCGTGTTTTAATTACGTTAAACTATTTCGTATATAATGAAATTGATATGCGTCGCTCAGGTTTACTATAAGTTATTTCATATATAATACAAAGTGCATAACATTTAAAAGGACATACAAAAGATTTCAAATACTATATTGTATCCGAAGTACTGTATATTAGCGATGATTGCTGGAAACGCCTTTTTAATTATGATATGCGCTTTTATGGTTCCCTATATTTATCCATACTATATGGTGTGTATAAATGCTATAATTCATATACAGGAACCCCCCCCCCCCCAAAAAAAAAAAAAAGAATTGTTAAGGTTTAATGCGTATGAACGGAACTTGCTTAAAGGTGGATTTTAAATGAGTTATGCATTTTCACGTTGAACTGATTTAGTTTACTAAGAAATCTTTGTAAAATATAAATAAAATGATATAGAGGGTCACGCAAAGAACTGGATTCACGGCCGTCTATGGATGATAAAATTTCTGGAAATGTGATTTCAGTAGTTCTAAGAGTGTTTTAGTTTGAATTAAATTTTAGCTATATAGTGGCGCGTAATAAAGGTACTAGGTAAACTACAGGTTAGTACAAAAGTGCTCAAGTTCGTTTCCATCTATTAGTATAAATTGCTGAAGGAGAAATTTCAACATGTTATGCGTTTTCTTGATAAACTATATTTTCTAATTATAATATAGTATATATATCAATCTACAGATGAAATACAGGGCTGTTCAAAAGAATTGGAATGCATATTTAGCTATGGACGGTAACTGCTGAAATCAATTTTTTAAGTGTTTTATGCGTTTTCTAAAATGTTTACTTAGTTATCTTATTTACCTTATTTCCCTAATTAACTAAGTTTTGTTAATGCATTCAGGAAGTGTCGGAAAGTGTTTCATAATCTATGATTTACACATGATTTTTCTTTCTTGTTTATAACCTATTTCGGTTTTATAATGCATGTGGAGAAAATCGATTTATTATTATTCAAAGCAATTTGTTTGTAGATTCTGGTGGCACTCTCTTTTCAGGAGTTTAATAACAGAATTGGTTTCCCGTTAAAGATTAAGAAGTTGCGTTTTACTACTTCCGTTCTGTTGGGATAAGACCTTTTATGCATATTTTAATGTTATCTTTAACTTGCTCGATGATATGTAGTTTTTGTATGTACAATCCTATTTTTAACGTTTTCCATCAATAAAAATCCCATTTAGACAAGTCTGGTGACCGCTACAGCTATAAAGATCCTTTTAGATCGCATTCATTGAAGGTGGCACGTTCTTCGACCTCTTTGATATGGGGAGTCTTCTGTCGCGTTGCAATAGTGGAAATTTCCACGAAGGAACGTCACGGGCATGTATATTACCTACTCTGGGGATATTTTTTTGCTGATGATCACAGAGTCTTTCCAAAAGAAAACGCAGAGAAATAATTTGACTTCTCGTCGAAGAATTTGAAACTGTGATGTGTTCGGAGCCTAAGCCTATGCTCACTGATCGCTTAGCAGAACAGTAAACAGCACATAAATGCAAGAAAGTGATCCCCATTGTATTTGAAAACAATCGCAACCGACATGCACTACATTATCTCTCTTCTCCTATTTATTCCTATCTCCATTACCGATACGCCTCTATGAAATTTTGTGTATGCCGCGATAAGGTATTTCCTTCAGTTGTAAATCCCATGTTGTATTTCCGTATGCCTCAATATGCGCTGTCGTCATTTTGAATAAATAAAATTTAAATATTATTTAACAACAATGAAAAAAATCCATGTTTATTAGTATTTAACCCTTAAATGCACAGTGATGCATATCTACATCACTTTTTATTTAACTTTCAGTAACCATTACATTTATATAGAAATATCAATCATGTAAACATTAAAAAAATATGCTACTAGATAAATTTAAGATTCTGTCTTAAAATTTCTGGTATCTAATCCTTAATATAAGAATAAAAAAAAACAATTCTAGAAGAATAATCCATGCATTTAAGGGTTAAGTTTTACAAAATAAAATTCATATAAAATAAGTTATACCTAGATCTATACTACTGATTAAAATAATTACTAATTTTGCACTATTTTAGTTTTAACAGTAGTTTTTGCTTGCGTTGCAGGTGCAACATAAGAAAAAGTTAGCGTATTATACAAAAAATATATCTTTAATGTTTTTCAATATTTTTCCTGAGTAATAAACTTGTCTTAGAATCATATATATTTTTTTCGAAAGAAAATAAAAAATCATGCATTTAAGGGTTAAATCTCACATTTTTTTTTCAATACCAGTGATTCTAGAGAAACATTTCCGAGGTGGCTTTTCCCACATTTTTAATAGAAAGAACCTTTGGTCTTCAGGGTAGGAGAAATAAAAAAAAAATACTTTGTTACAAAAAACTGGTATCATTAAAAAACAAAACAAAAACGGATCGAGTAGAGCTCTAAATTTGAAAATCATTAGATTTTTTGGGCTCATTAAGTACACAATCTATTTGCCTCAGAATTCATCAATTCGTATCATCATATCTGTACAACGTGGATTTATAAATAGGATCTTTTGAAACTTGCTGGTATTTCAAATTAAGCGAAATAAATTTCTTCCATGCGATATTTTCTCACATCATTAGTGTCATATTTAACATCAAGTATCCCATCATACTTTATGTATGCATAAAATGATATGTACATAAGTAATACTAGAAACATATCTTGACTTTATCTTGACGTCAGTGTGCTAAGAACACAAAATGGTTACGGAACAAAATTTAATTGAACTGTTTTTTTTAAAGCGATAAGATAAGGGATTCCTTTTATTCGATAAATCATAATAGAAAAAGTAAAGCCAAATTTTTAAAAAGTATGCGAGTATTTCTATACCTAAAATATTATTGCTTGCTATTTATTTTTACATCGTATAATTTACTGTAAATGAATCCAATGTGCTTTAACTAATTGATGTTTTCGTTTAAATAAATTTGAAGACAACTGAAATACTTTTTCTTAACACTAGATGCACAGTAAAAAATACCGTAAATGAATATATTTTGGTTCGATCCAGAAATTTCTATATAAAATATAATTAAAACATATAAAGAAGGCAACAAAAAGCTAATTATATACGTTAAACCGTTTTAAATAAAAATTCTGGTATAAAAATTTTTTATAAATCTCCAGTAAAATTTTCGGCTTTTCTAATGTTAAGAGAAACAAACTGTTCAACTACACATTACCGAAATTTTTTTTCACATTAACAAGAATGAATATATCACTGTGAAATCATACGTGTTAATATTTGTTGAAAGTGTGTAAATTAGATCTCTTTTACAAAATCCTAGCCACAAAAATATATATTTCATACTCTAAATAGTTCATAAATTTCAATAATCACAAAACACTGCAGTAACCATATTTATTAATACAATTTCTTTGTAAAAAGATAGTATATAAATCATAATAGCTTTTTCTTTGAATAATTCTAAGTTTCAGATAAAGTTTCTGAGCTTAATGTCTCAAGTCGGGAATCTGCAGATTTCTGCATATTTTTGTCACAATAATAGTAAATTATCACAGTCATGGGTTTAAAGCGATAGTATAGTTTCTATGCTTTACTCACAAACTGAAAGGTAAAATAAGTTGCAGTAAAGTTTCTGCATACTTTAGTCACAATCAAGTGTTAAAAGCTTTTGAGCTTGTCAGAATAAAGATAATTTCGAACACAAATCGATGTTGATTAGCGACAGTACTGTCTCTGTACGCGAATCACAAAATTGGATTTGAAGAAAAATATCTCTGTTCACGAGAATTGTCTCTGTCCATGGTGTGAGAGAGTTGTCTCTGTCCTTGGCAAAATAATTGGTTACTGCACAGTCATTATATGTAAAAATCACATTCGGGAATTGCCTTGATATCTGAAGACCCTGCTTATGTTTTTCACGAACCAATCTTTCACATTTTTAGCAATATTCCTACTTTTCGGAATCCCTATAAGAAAGAAAATCTATCATACTTTTTTGTATTTCACTTAATATACTATGCACATTAATAACATGATCTATCAAATATAAATGTTGTAAACCGAGAATATACTTTTAATAATGAGCACTAATAATCTTTCTTTCTTTTTAATATAAGAAAAAAACTATCCTTATTAATCTTTGTGTACAAAAATATTGTTATATTGTTAGCACAGCAAAAAGTAAAGAAAATATAAAAGAATTATCTAATCGTAGTCTCATTTGCTTAATCTTTAAGAGTTTGATTTTCTGTTGCCTGTAATATACAGTAGAACCCCGGTTATCCGAAGTAATTGGGACCGACCCTCTTTCGGAAAATCGAAATTTTCGGATAATCGAGAATGCTTCAATTTGAACATTAAGGTGAAATATATTCAATATTTTTTATTATGGTAACAAGTTTTTAATAAAAATAAAGCAATAGCAAAGTAGAAAGAAGAATTATCTGAATTTTAATTTTGAAATTAAGTACCTTTAACATATATCACAACGGTTTGAAAAAATGTTTTGTTTGTCGCAGTTTCGATTGCCTTTGCTTTAAAGCTGTATCACGGAGGTTTTTAATATTATTAGTTTACCAGTATCACAGTCTTTCTGCTTCTCCAGCCACGTCAAACCTTTTGCGACACATTCAACTGCTTCAGAATTGCTAATTTGTCCGTGATCTTCGTTCAACTCCGCAGCTTACGGGAGCGTTCACGTTAAGTTCAAAGAAACTCTAAGAAAGGGGTTCGAAATCATGTATACGTACTCGTAGTTCGGAAAGGACCGCTTGAACGCAAGAAATATGATAGAAAAAAAGTTTTCAAAATGGCTTTTGCACACAAGGAATGTGATAGTAAATAAAAATAGCTTTAAAAATAGATTTCGGTTAACCGAGAGTTTCGGTTAAAAGAGTTTCGGATAAAAGAGGTTCTACTGTACATTATAAAATGTAGTAGTGATATAATGCACATTTAAAACCTTACTAAAAGGTATGATCATCTCTAATCATAATAATTTTTATGACGTATCCGGGTAGCCTGAATTCGTCTATATCACTCTACTACAGACAGCAAAAACATACAAGAAGCGAGAGAAAATGAATGTTAGGAGGTGCGTATGGTGAAGAACTGCAATTTATCTAATTTAGCGGTTTTTTGTTTTATTCAAATATCTACTACTATTCCCAATTGGTAATTTTCGCCTTATCTAATCTGTTATTAAAGAAAGTAAATAATACTATTCGTAAACAGTGTTTTTTATCTGAATAAAAAAAATTCGCTAAATTGTCAACACTCGAGAAATGAGAAGGAATTCGCATATGAACGAATTCGCGTCTTAAGCGTGATTTTTTCCTCAAATGATCGAACATTTATCGTGTATTAAGCGGGTAGCGTATTAAGCGGGATCGCGTAATAACCGTTCACGTATTAAATGTAATATTTTTGCATTATCCTTATGGGCGATGTTGAAGGGATTGGAAAAAAAATCTGCGTATTAAGCCGGATTGCGTATTAACCGTGAGCGTCTTAACGGGGTTCGACTGAATATACCTAAACTCATTACTTCAGTTTAGTTAAATATAACTTTTGGATCATAAAGACATATAATTTCTATATTTTTTTACGCAATCCGTAAACTATTGCTTAACCCTTTATGATCGGTCAGTATATTAAAGTACCATTAAGCGAACATGTTACAAAACTCAGTTATTTCATTGATTGGCAGTAATACAGTTTAAATTAAGGTATATATACTTTACTTAATGTTCCGGCAGCTATTAGTTGTAGTAAAAAGCAAAAATAGGTTTAACACAGATAATTTACTTTCAATCAAAACTGTTAAGCTTTCTGGGTTTTGGAAAAGTTGGAGAACTATTTTTATATTTATATGCAAGGCCATCTTTGTAATTCTATAAATACTCAAAATAACATAAAAAAAAAAAAAACTGATTTGAGAAGCGATGAAAATGATCTACTAGACCAATGGTTCCTAACCTGGGGTACGCGGCAGACCGTTGCCACCGAAATACTCAAGGTTTCAGTACAGGGGTTGTGACATCATCACTTATCGACCAGCTTCTCACTAGTGTTGGAATTCACAACGGAAAATTTTGAATAGCACTTTTATTTTATTTTCTTTGTGGAATATCTATCATATTATAGAACAATAATAACTATTTAAACTTACTGGTGAGAATTTGGAATACCCCAATAAAAAATCAGCCAGGCACGGCCACACTGTGGCATTCCGCATCTGGCCGAATTTTTAGTTTGAGATTCTGAATTATCACAATAAGTTTAAATAGTTAGTATTGTTTTATATGATGATAGATATTCCACAAATAAAATAAAATAAAATTGGTATTCAAAACTTTCCAGTGTAAATTCCAACACTAGTGAGAAGTAGGTCGATTAGTGATGATGTCACAACTCGTGTCCTCAGGCCTTGAGTATCTCGGTGGCAACGGCATACCAGCTAGGGGTACGTAAAAATAATATCGGTAATGGTGGAAATCTCAAAAATTGTTTAACTAAAAAGACATAGAATTTTGATATTTTTACATTACAAAGTTAGTCTCATGTGTAAATCCAATAAGTTACACTCAAAATGAGGGAAAAGGCCCAATATACCTAATAATTCATTGATAATGCAATGTCAATAGCTCCACTCACTGATAAGCATGCATGAATATTTATATTGTGTCGTTCGAAAAGTCGTGTCCGTTTGAGAAAATCAATTCGAACCGGAAAATTCTGCCCTGTAATTATTAGACATTAGCTATCGGAATCAATGTCTACTAATTAAATGATAGAATTTTCCGGTACGAATTGATTATCCCAAACGGACACAACTTTCCGAACCACCCAATATATTTTCCCCCATCTTTCCCAAAACTTCAATTAATCATTATGGAATATTCTTTTTTCATTCATGTAATTTGTATCGCTTTATTATATGGTTGTGATAAAATTACTAATGAAAAAAAAAAGAATTTTTGAATGGAGGGGGAAGGGTAGCGTGCTTATGAGAAATAGGGGTACTGCGAAATGAAAAGCCCATGAAAGGGGTATGTGAAAGAAAATAGGTGGGAAAGCGCTGTACTAGACACTTATAAATACCAATTTAATACTTTCATTAATCAGGAATGAGATTTCCGACTTTTTGTATACCAGTATAATCTTAGAAGAAATGTCATTTCATTTAATCGGAACATTTTTGCGATTTAAGAGGAAAACATTTTCTCTAAGGTTATACTGGTATAGAAAAAGTCGGAAATCTCATCTCTGATTAATAGACTTTCTAAAAATATGCGCAAATACATATTGTACAAATGTTTTAACGTTAAAGCAACAACAAGAACAACAAAAACAAAAAAATCCCCACGAAAATACTTTGGACGGCGAATTTCAGCATTGATTCAGAATTTGGGATATTTGAGATATAACAGTTTAACCCCTTACCGCTCGAATTAAATTACGATTGAAAAATTCAAATTGCTTATTGGCACCTCTTTTATGAAAAAGAAATATTCACCTTTTTTAATGACAGGAAAAACGATACTAAAATATAGCCAATTTCACTATTTTATAAAACTGGTGGGAATCAAACAATTTGAGTAAAAGACACAGCCAGAGAATATGACGGAAGCGAGAATTAAGGGGTTAAACGGCAATACCTTTTTAGTAGCTGTGAAGTCAAACTTATTACATAAAATAAGGAAAATATAAAATATAAAAATACTGGATACATACCTTTAACTTGAGAAGGTTCAATTGAACTGTTTACTGCTCCTGTTTTTGAAATGTAAGCATCACCTTGACTGTTAGGATCTAACTCATCTAGATCTTTCATGAAAGGATTAAGACCTGGATTTACCCTCTGCAATTCGTCATAACAATCTTTCGTAAATGGATTCCAGATCATTTTAAGAAGCAGATGATATTTAGCCCTGCTTGCAGTAGGTCTTGACTCCGGTCTAATCTTCATTATAAACTCCACAAAATGATGAGCTAGATATATATCGGTCACAGACAAATGGGCTTTAGGGAAAGCTTTCTTTATGAGTTTTTGAAATTTGCATTCCTGAAATTATACAAGAGATTCCTTTAGTTTTAAAAAATGACAGCGCTCTTTTTTTTCAGTATGTTGAAAAAGACAACATTTTGAATTTTAATATGCAGTATAAATCTACTTCTCAAATAAATTTGAAGACAAAATAAACAATCTAATATATGAAAATGAAAATTTGTCTGCATGTCTGTAATTCTATACAAATTCAAAGTTTGGAAGCCAGAATTGTGAAATGTTACGTACATGTGTGCTAAATCACGGCTGAGGCAACTAAAGTAATCCGGAATCGAAATAATTTATAGTTAAATTTAAATTAATAAAAAAACACCAATTTAACAGAAATCACCTATCAAATTTAAACATTTTCCGTTATAGCAATTGCCAACAATTAAAAAGTCACAATAAAATTCTTATCACAACAATTACTTTTCTATTGGAAGATTTCCACTTGAAAAATGAAAAATGATATGAACAGTTTGACGAAAAAAAAACTTGAATATTACGTCATATTGGAAATATAATGGACGTCAGCAGGTGAATATGTAATATCATCTGAGTTTAAAATAACGTATTGAAACATGATAAAAACCCGATTATGGAAATATTGGCATATTATAACATTTTGAATTTTACACTTTTTTATACAGAGTTTTAATTAAATTCATGTGTATAAAACTTCGACTATTGTTTTTTATTGTTTGTTCTATACTGCATGTTTAATTTTGAAATTGATTTTTCAAAACAAACATTCTTAAAATTCCGGGCAACTTCGGGTACTTTAGCTAGTTTGAAATATTTTGCAACAAAATGAAACGAAATGAATCAAATGAATTGATACAAAATTCACTTTCATACTCCACAATTACATAGCTGCAAAATAACATTATTAGACTATTCAGTTATCATTTTACTACATAAATTATAGAGTGAATGCCCCAAATGTCTATTTTTTTACTTGATCATGTACTATTGAGTAAGGAATACTATACTTCCTATGGGTTTGCCTTGATGTTGGGCGACGTGCTTTAAAATTGTTAAAATTTCATGAAAGTCTGCTTAAATTACGCATCATTAGACTATTTAAGTAGCACTTAATCCGATAAACTAGAGTGATTGCCCCAAAAGGCTATTCTTTCACCTCACTATGCATTGTCAAGTAAGGAATATTATGTTTCCTACAAGCTTGTCCTGATGTCGGACGACGTGCTGTAAAATACCCCAAGGCTTGTTTAACCCCTTAACGGTCGCATTAAATTACGGTTTAAAAATTCATATTGCTTATTGCCACCAATTTTTTGAAAAAGAAATAGTCACCTTATTTAATGACATGTAAAATGATACCAAATAAAGCCAATTACACTATTTTATAAACCTGGTAGGAATCAAACAATCAGAATAAAACACACAGCCCGTGAATATCACGGGAGCGAGAATTAAGGGGTTAAAAGAGGGCTCAGGGCTTGAAAACTTTTTAAAAAATTGATTTTTTTTTTAGAATCTATTTTGATTATTCAATGACTTTTGAACACAGTGCAAAAAACTGCATAAAAATATTTGCATTTTTTTCGGAGTTATAAGCATTTATGTAACAATCACTTTCATAGCCGCACCCATTTAATTGCAAATTTAAGTTGCGTTTTCTCAAAATTTCATTTTTGACGACTGTCCGTAAGATTAAAAAAATCTATTTGATGGAATGGCTTAAATTTTGTTTGCATGCATATAACATCATTATCTATAGAATGAATTAATATATTTTAGATATCTTAATATTTTGAGTATTTATAAGGGAAAAAACTTGTATTTTTTAGGGTTTCTTAAATTTTCAAAAATTTTTAATAAGGTTTCCCTTGAGTGAAAGTTATATCTTTAATTCATTCTATAGAGTAAAGTTTCCTGATCATTTTAAAGCAAACATTAGGTTCTTATGTCAATTCAACGTTAAGATATCTTACGGATTTGATATGATACCTACATTTTTTTTCGAAAATTGTGTTATATACATTTCGCTATATTTTTTATTTTATTACATTGAAGTACTTCATTTTATAATATTATAAGACTAGAAACATACCTTAAAAATATCATAAAGTTTAAATT
Source organism: Maratus speciosus (assembly GCA_963932465.1). Lineage (NCBI taxonomy): Eukaryota > Metazoa > Arthropoda > Arachnida > Araneae > Salticidae > Maratus > Maratus speciosus. The sequence goes on along the minus strand of OZ010794.1, from coordinate 228,566,849 downwards.
AGTTAAATTGAATACTCCTGTTTTTATATGGATTCGAAGCGAGAGATCTGTTTACATGTTTTTTGGTATAGATCAAGTCCTGAGCCCCCTTAACTTGCACATCATTAGGCTATTATATTAGCATTTTATCAGATAAATTAGAGTGACTGTCTCAAATACCTATTTCTGTACTTCACTATCTACTGCCGAGAAAGCAATATTAAAAAATTTCGAAATTTTTTTATGATATTTTTTTGAAAGGGCAATGATGTACGATTTTGAATCAGTTTTAATTGTATTCCTACGATTACTAAAAGAGAAATTATGGCCAATTTAATAAAGAGGAAGTAATGCGTCAAATACAGTAAGTAAACGTAGGAAGGCCAGGAGAAATGTAAACAATGCCTCTTTGCTTGATTTTCTTACTTTGTTGCATAAAAATACGAATAAACCTTAATTTACACTTCTAGATTAATTAGATAGATTTAAAACAATATACGTAAGAAATCTTCAAATACGATTTCTGGAAAATAAATTTTTCTGTTATTTTCATGTTAGATAAACATCACTAAATAAAATATTTTAAACAAATTTCAGTGAAATTTTGTCAAAATGCCATATTACTCTCTATGTTCTGAACCAGAATCTAAGCACTGTATGATATTGTATTTACTTTATAGGTGGTCAAATATATAAAAATGGTAATTTTTTATAAAAAAAATATATTTTTTGACATAATTTGAAATATTTTAGCTAATTTTAAATATATTGTAAAACTCCTAGTTTAGTGTACATATAAGTTTAATAGTAGTATTGAGCACGGAGGAAATTGAAATATATCTTCTTTGACTGAGTGTATGCTGTCTGGCGTAAGCATGAAATTTTTTTCTAAAAAAAAAAAAATGACAAAAATCCCTAATTTTTTAAAAATGTTATGAACATATTCTAAGCATTTTATATTTTTTCATCATTATGTTTACAACTGAGCTGAAAATATATCTATTTATTCAACAATGCACATTTTTTTAACACCTTGAGTACATATACAGGACTGCTGAAAAAATTCGGATAATTTTAAGATTGTAGATGGGAACAGCTGAAAATGGGTTTTGAAATGTGTTATGCATTTCCATATGGTTGAATTAGACGTAATATTTTAATTTTTTAAACGGTGCAGTCTTGTTACATAATTCTGAATGTGTTGGAAAGTGTTTCATAATCTACGATTGACACATGATTTTTTTCTTTCCTTTTTTTTTTTTATCAAAGTGGATAATCGAAACCAGAAGCATTGCGGAGGTTTCAAGCTTTGAAAAATATTTGCAGCTTTGCAATGACTGCAAAGGGAACATAGCCAGAACTTAAGGACATCGTTTGATGTCATTTCCCCAACATTTCCAAGAATCTTCTTAGCATGAATGTCGAACGTGCTATTTTGCGATTCGAACGATACTTGAAAATAATGGCCAACACATTGAAGAGTATTTTTCTAGATAAATCAATTCTACAGTGTATAAGTTTGTATTTTGTTAAGATATTGAAAAAAAAATCGATAATTCGCACTCTGGTGCACCTATTTTCATTTCTAAGGTTTTCAAACTTCATAATTTTAATATGAATAGCTTCGACTACATATTGTTTTGAATAGGTGAACTTTATTAACGTACACCCTTGTACATTTGAAGAAAGTTTCTTGCGCATTTTTGACAACAGGCGAAGCAAAAAATTAGACATCAAAATGTGGTGAAAATTTTGGGATTTCTATTTCAAAACGTGTCGTTTCTCTTCTGGTAGATGAAAGAGACCATTGATGCCCTGATGTTGATGATATTGTTTGATATCCAAAGATAAAAAATTAAAAGGTGATTTCGATTTCGTGTTATTCCCCACATTCATGAAGTATTGTCTGTGTTTTATAATTAACGATATTTATTCCAAAGCGGATTTCTCCTAAGATGAGCTCTTTAACCCTCTCGCTGCGTAAGTAATTCTTCGCAATGAGCGTCTTTTACAGAATTTTTTATCGTTTATCACCGGTTATTTAAAGCTGAAATTTTTGACTATCGTAATCGGGGAAAATGTCCTGATTAAATCAGACAAAGTTTTCGCTAAAAATAACTGGTGGGAATAACCAAATAGTATTAATTTGACGGAAAAATGCATGCCCGAGAATATCTCGGCTTGCGCAGTGAGGGTGTTAAATGCTATAACATGTTTCGCGATTTATTCCTGAAATATGGATGTTTGATTATGTCATACTTATAGTATACGATTCTTGTGTGAGGGTTTTAGGTTCACGAATATTGGCGCATCTATGCGTTATCACATTTAGTATCACTGACCTAACAAGAAAAACCTCTCGAACAGTAACTTGTCCATAACGATATCCTGTCTTAATCGAAAAAAATTCATCGTCATGAAGGATGATACGTCACACATAATCTTTATTAATAATTACGATACTATACCTGCTAATATGGAAACTTATATAAAATTAAGTTTTCTGTTGTTCCTACAGATTCCATTTTCACAGGTTTTACTATATAATTGGTTTCGGAATTCTCAACAGAGTTTGTAAACGTTATAGTTTGAATTTTTTACCCACTAGGGATGTTTAATTTTTTGGAGTAAAAAGATATAAAAGTATTATGTTTTACCTCTAGAGCTTTCTTGAGTAACGGCCATAAATCAGACCACCAACGAACATCTTTTCCAGGTAATCGATTCGTTTTCATAAGGTAGTAATGCCCTGTCAAAATATTTAGAGCTAGGATAGAGAAGGTCCACATGTCGTATGACTGGCCTTGGATGCCCTCAAAATTAAAACATTCTGGCGACCGGTAAATAAATGGTGACAAGGGTCTAAAAAAATAGATTATTAAATTAGAAAATATGAAAATATGAATGTCTTAAAGTTTTACTACCAGGTAATATTACTGTTAATGATGTTGCATCTTCACGTGACTGTCTCAGGCGTAAAACACGGTAAATGACATTTAAAAAAAAATTCTGATTTTTCATGAGGTATTGCATAACCCACACTTTGATTTGTTCATACAAATTAATAAAGTTCTGACAAATTATTAAAAGTACATACATAAATTAATATTTTCAAAGATAAATTTTGATATGAATTGTAATAACGAATTCTCTTTGCTGATTAGTCCAATTAAATAAAATTTATCCAACAAAAGATGTTCCTGAAAAATGAGCTGTGTTTTAGCAGGCAATACCAATAAATTTGTTTGTAGTTTACTTTATAAAACATCAATTTTGAACATCTCGAAACTTGTATTTCATTAGTTTCCTTTTTGTTCACACGCGAGCACTTCATATAACAAGATCTGGGGAAAAAAAATCCTTTAATAGAAATTTTCATTAATATAATTCTTTATAAAACACATTTCAAGAAAGGAATTAGTTACAATAATAAATAAAATTTTGTTTAATAGAGAATTCACTGTAATTATGAACAAATTGGAAGAAATTGTCATATTAATATTGTTTAATTTATGATTATTATAGTATATTTTTAAGACGTATAAGAACATACGAAACAGGTAATGTTAAAAGGGCCATTTTCATTATACTTTCCTCAAAATCTGTTGCGAATATAAACATCGCTTTTATTTTGAAGGGAATGAAACATATATACTTAATATTGTACTGAAATAAGCGCTATAAAAGAAAAGAAATATTTTGTATAGAAAATTACGAAAATACTTTTTAAAGCTTTATCAGGGTTCGTACGGGTACCCTTATTTTCAAGGCTATGTACCAGTATTTCTTTATAAAAAAAAATCTAGATCAAACGTGCGAAATTTCGCCTTATTTAAAGGATATAAAGTCTGTAAGAAAATACAAGTATCGAAGAATTTTCTGGTTTTGAAATTCAAGGACCCGTACGAACTCTGATTATAAAACGTAAGGAAAAATTTCGAGATTTCATCTTCCGATGTTCGACCACGCCCGATGCTGCTCAACTTCAGGGTTGTGATGAAAACCAGTGATTTTCACACCGCCTCCTGAATACTAGGCCTGAGCGCCAACATAAAAATGGCGGCTGCCGAAGGCGGATTTTTTTAACGTAGGTACGGTCCCTTAAATGTAGACACCAGTATTTTATAAAAGATTTCTTAGACTTGTTTAATCTCAGAAAATTAAAGCGAAAAAACTTTTAAAAGAATATTGGTACAAATATTTAAGGGACCGTACACACGCTGAAAAAATCTGCCTTCAACAGCCGCCATTTTTGTGTCAGCGCTCAGGCCTAGTATTCAGGGGGTGGTGGATTTTCAGCGTTGTGTGACGTTAGTCCACAGTCAAGTACAATATATAACTTCTAAAAAACAAAAAGTATGTAAAAGTGCTAGATCTTCCGTAAAATAAACGGAATTTTTTAGTATTAACTGAGACGCCCAATTTACCTTAAGTAAAATTCCCAATTACTGAAGATAGATGATTTCAAGAGCATTGTTTACGGTTTAAAAATTTATTCAATTCACATAATTATCAAAACCTTTAAAATTGTGCAACCAATTTAAATTTTCTAATAAATCCAAATTATATAAGTTCATAATTTGTTCTTTATTAAGAAAAATTGTTGATTTCATGTAACTTTCAGCAAGCTGTTTAACTGTCATACTGTAATATATTCCTTTATAAGCTTTCTTGATGAAATAAAAAAAAATAACTTTGCCGTTCTCGCACTTTTAAGGACTGATTATCTGCAGAAATTAAAAATATGTTAGACAACTTCACTAAGAAACAAGCTCATACTAACTTCCATCATTTCTTCGAAGAGCAAATTTGAACTAAAATATCGCTTATCAGACACAAATCAAACATACTACATTTAACAGGAGAGTAAAATATGATTGAATTCTTTTAATTGTTAGAGTGGTATAAAACTATAGTACTTAGCATGCAGCTGTAAAAGCTTACATAAAAGCGTCAAGAAGGAGAAGAAATAGAGAAGACTGAGTAAATTTAATTCACTCCTCCATCTAACTGTAATTTCAAAGCTACAAATAGCGCAATATAGCGGTCTTTCGGATAAGTACATTTATGACACTTTTCCCGTGAGTACTTAGTACTGCATGTAGCAGTAAAAGCTTGCAAAAAAGCATCAAGAAGAGGAAGAAACAGAGAGGATTGAATAAATTTAACTCACTCCTCCATCCATCTGTAGTTTCAAAGTTACAAATAGCGAATTAAAGCGGTCTTTCGTATAATTACATTTAGACACTTTTCCCGTCAGTATTTAGTACTACATGTAACAATAAAAGCTTGTAAAAAAGCGTCAAGAAAAGGAAGAACTAGAGAGGATTGAATAAATTTACTCACTCCTCCATCATCTGTAGTTTCAAAATTGCAAATAGCGAATTATAGCGGTCTTTCGGATAACTACATTTATGACACTTTTCTTCTGTACAACTTTCTTCTGTATGTACATAAAAATAGATAAATGCTTTGTTTGTATTATAAATTGCATAAATATTGAAAAAATTGCTTGTGTATAGTAAACAGTGGCCAGAAAATATTTTACTTCTCTCGCCAAGTCAGTTTTCTCTATCTTACACAGTCACTGGAAAAAGTAGGCAATACTGGAAAAGTAGCTAATTTTCACGTGTGTGTATATCTTTTATATAACTTTTAAATATAAATCTAATGAGACATTCTAATGCCATATAAAAGACTAATTTATTGTATACAGTTTTATACTTTCCAACTTTCAACTAATATTCCGTAAAATGCGAGTTAAACTGATCCATAATAAACAAGTTTCGATCCAGAAAATTTTTAAAGGAAAGATTTGAAATAAAATTCACTCAGACATAGGTAAGATGAGACGGATGAAAAAAAAGCAATAAGGAGGGATATAACGATACATTAATTAAATCTACGTGTTCTAAACGTGTGTGTGTCAATTTAATTCGCATTTTATGGAAGTTTAGTTGTAAGTTGGAAAGTATGCAGTTTATAGGTCTGAGAAATGTTTCCTGTAAAATTAAAAGTGTCATTTATTTATAAAAATACAAACATACACCAACGAGTTACTTTCAAGTTAACAGACTTAGTAAGTGCGTTTCGGTTTCAAAGAGAAACAAATATTGAGTAAGTAAAATCCTTGCTTTTAGATTACTTAAAAAAAATACTTCGTATTTTTTCTCATTACAGAAATTTTTAAAAATTGTTATCATTATTTAGTTAGACGAACAATAAAATCTAATTGATTCTTGCTATAGGCTATTTCCATGAGCACTTGTAGTGTAAGTCATGCTACGATTTTTTGTCTACCAGTAATTTAGAATGAAAAACTGTGACTCATTTTATCAGAGATATTTCATTAATTGAATAAGGTCAAGCAAACGTTTCGAAAATAACGGTGGCCAGCAAGCATAGCAGTTATGTGTAGCCCCCTTTACTATGAGTCTTAGGGTTTGGACCCTATGTTCTTATTCTTTAACACAGCCCTGAATAGGTTGACAGGGATGAAATGAAGTATCTAAAAGAGTTTAAAAATTACCTTTTTATTGGCTCCTTGGTAAAATTTAGCCCAGAAAAATCAGCCAACAAGGCATTATCTTCATTGTCAATTAACACGTTGTCGCTTTTAATATCTAAATGACATAATCCATTGTCATGAAGGAACTGTATTGCAGACAAGATTTGTAGCAGCCACTTTTTGACTCTACTGAAACTGTTCGGATCTTTTCTAAATTCTTTGCTGCAAACCATATCATCTAAAGCTTTAGGCAAGATAGGCATAAAATAAAGTTTTATATCTAGCTCTTCAATTTCCATAACGTTCTTAACTTGTACCAAATTAGGATGATGGAGGGTAGGCCAATACTGATCTTCTATTGGCCAAATTTTCTTTTTATGAACTATTTTAACCGCTTCTTTTTGTTTATCCGGAGTGAGGACCGCTATCACATCCGCGAATCCTCCTGTTCCCAGATCCCGCAGGAACTTGTAATCTCTTTCCTGGAGATAACGAATAACGGCTTTTTTAAGCTGCTTTCGAGACATATTAAATTTGCTTTAAAGATTATAATTAGAAATATTTCTTAAAAAGCGTGCAATGGAGAAACAAATTAACTGAGAATAGAAATAGTAAATCAACAAATTTATTTTTTCACACTTCGAATGTTAGCATAAAACACTGACAACTTTTAATCGCAGTAACTACGTTTTATCTGTTATTGTTATGCATTGTTTCGAAATCATTCTTGAAAATATATTTTATTTTTTGCGATTTCAACAATTAAGACTGAAATAAAATATGTATTTCACAGTGTTGTTAGAACATCAACAATGGTTAGAGTTTTCTAACAATAAAATTTCGATTGATTCATTTCTAAGCAAGTACAAAAATGTGACGTAATGATTCACATTATGAAGCGTTCACAGCATGTTTATTTTTCACAAAATTTTTAAAATTAGAAAAATTAGCATTATTGTCATGAGTAAAATTGTAAATATTTCTGTAACAAATGAAACGCTTGAAATCTCATTAACATTTAATTTTGAACATCTTTACACGGCCTTTACGATGATAAATAGCAGAAACAAACAAACAACAACAACAACAACAAAAAAAAAACCCACTCGTTTAAAAAAAATGGTACTACTTTGTTATCCCGTCGACCAATTTCGCCAAATTATATAAATCGAAAAACCACTCACCAAATTATACAAATTGACATAATTTTTATTTTAAATAACGAAAGAACAAATAAATTAGTATAACATTAATAAAAATACGAATAAAAAGTAAAAAGTCGAAATAAAAATCACTTGATGACGTTAACATGTGTAACTTGCTTAAAGTCAAGTGACTGTGACATTTATGATCAACCATTATTGGCATTTAATCTTATAGTTTGGCGATAGATTTTTGGTCACCGGGATAGTCAAGTAGTACCAAAAACAATCTTCATTATTATTTTAAACAAATACACATTTTGCTTTTTTTTCAAAACAAATATATGTTTATTACATAAAAACATAATATAACGCAAGAAACACCTTCTTAAAAAATATATCATTAAGGCAATGTTAACGATGTTATACTGCAAGAAATGTTTAGATTTATCTGAATGATAAGAAGTTGTTTTAATGCATTAAGAAGACATTTTTGTTATTGACAAGCAATTGAATCTATCTTTTAATATTAAAAGGGACTAGGTAACGGATTTTTGCCGTCCTTCTTCTATGATGAATGCGGATTATAAGAATATTAAAGTTAAATATTTTAATCCATTATTTCAATTTAAAATCTTGTTTTAATAAATCATTTTTCAACTGATTCTGTAATGCTTTCTGTAGTTTTTTTTTTTTTTTTAAATAATGTTTCTTTACCATTTTATCTGTTGTCAATAATAATATTGATGAAGGCTGTTGCCATTTTGAGCAACTTCACGATCATTCGTTACACAGGATTGTTAACATTTATCAAGTTCTCAGGTTTGGTATTAGTAATTCTCGTGATTTATTATAAATATTAGGTCTACCGGAAAGTTTTGTCCGATAATATTGGTCCACGCCTACTTTTTAAAAATTCAGATTTCTTCATTGGCACCATTTTTTTGAAATGGTGAAATTCCCTTTGTTTTCAACTTTCATATTAGTGTGAAAACATTGCGAAATTTACCATTTCAAAAAAGTGGTGCCAATGAAGAAATCTGAATTTAAAAGAAGTAGGCATGTAATTACATTATCGGACAGAACTTTCCAATAGACCTAATATATACCGGGTGATCCAGAAGTTCCGGGAGTTTCGAAATGTAAACACTTTGTACAATAGAAAAGCGCGGTTTTCACGTATAATGCTCAGAAACATGTGGGATTTTTGCTTATAATGAAAAATTTTAAAATAAATAGTTAAAATGTTTAACAACAGATGGCGCTACTCTACAACATCAAAATTATCTGTATTATGCGTTATATAAGCAGATGACTTCATTGCGCAACATCTTTCCTACGTCATTGCTCAGATTTTGCTAAAAGAATCGTTTACGTTAAAACGCTCTTTCGAAGGTTAAAAAAATTACATTAAAAATGAATTTTGATACAAAATTTAATGTTTAACTGCTATGTTTAGAATTGCTTTCTTTGGGAGACAAAAAGAACGAATCGGCAAGTGCAGCTTTGCTTTATTATCGTACAATGCATGGAGTTAAAACGGGAAAAGGACCGATGACCATTACAAATCTGAAGGCTATGATAAAAAAGTTGGAGGAAACGGGCTCATTGGAAGATCGTCAAACAAGCGGTAGACCCCAAACATCTGTTGCAGTCGTAAACGAGATAGAACGCAATGTCAACACTCAATCCGTTTTATTATACCATAGCAAAACTATATTGTCGATTTCAGCGCCACATGTTGGCAAAATGGGTAACTAATATTACATATCTTTTTCATTAGAAAAAAAAACAAAAAAACAAAAACAAAAACAAAAAAACAAAAAAAAAACAACCAAAAAACCAAAAAACAAACAAAAAAACAACAAAAAAAAAACCCAAAAAAACAAACAAAAAAACAACAACAACAAAAAAAAAAACAAATCCCACATGTTTCTAAGAATTTCTGTGACGACCACATCTTTCTATTGTATATAGTTTACTAATTATTAAGGGGTTTCAGGAGTCTTACTTTTTACCTGGCGGGGCAATTTAACAACATGTCACATTTAATTTTTTTTTTTCTCAGTCTCTATAAAGCATAAATGCATAAAATTTTTAATATAGACAGTCTAATATCACTTCTATTTAAAATATTTTTCTTAAATATTCTTTATTGAAATTTTATTTTATTTTTTTATGTTTAATTTTGATGATTATGTTTAATTTTGATTTTAAAATTGTTTCTTGGCTTGCATGCACTGCTCGCAAAACTGTAGCAAAACTATTGGTTCAAGAGCCCCCAAAAATATTGATAATGATGTAAAACTAATGTATCTTAAACGTATACTTCATTTTTAAGCAATTTATATATTTATTTTATTTGAAATTTAATTTTAAATTATAAATTTTTGAAAAAAAAAATCATCCTTTTATTCAAAAATTGCCAATTTTAAATAATCAATGCAATTATAGTACTAAATTTGAAGTATAAGTTATTCTTTACCTTAAAATGAAGATATTTACCAAGTTTCAAGCAAATTGCTTTATTAGTTTGTGAAAAATGTTGCGCGAAGTGCATGCAAGTCAAAAAACAATTTTAAATATTTTATGTAAATTAAACATAAAAAATCAAATAAAATTTCAATATAGAATATACAAAAAAAAATATTTTAAAAAGTAGAGATATTAGGTTGTCTACATTAAAAATTTTATGTATTTATGTTTTATAGAGACTGAGAAAAAAATTACATATGACATGTGCTAAACTGCATCACCAGGTAAAAAGTAAGACTCCTGAGACCCCTTAACATTTCAAAACTCCCGGAACTTCTGGATCACCCGGTATTTCAGTGTGTATCATCGTTCATAAGTTTACGCTTTTTGTAGCAGCGGTTAATATGAAGGTATTGTACTCAGTGTTGCCAAATATTTCAGTGTACCAAATTTTTTATTCAGAAATTCCGAATTCTTACCAGACAGTTTGACAATCAGTCAAAGTTTTAGTCTATTAGTAGGACACTCCGGTCCACTCCATAGCTTTAGCATGCAAGTAGTTTGGATTACAGGAACACGCCACGGTTCTCGGTTATAAGAAATTTTAAACATCTTTTTTCTTAATTTCTGAATAAAAAATACGCCTGTAAACAAATTCCCGACTTCACACATTAACCCCTTAACGGTCGCATTAAATTACGGTTTAAAAATTCAAATAGCTTATTGGCACCACTTTTTTGAAAAAGATATATTCACCTTATATGACAGGTAAAACGATGCCATAGTAAAGCCCATTACACTATTTTATAAAACTGGTGGGAATCAAACAATATGAATAATAAGACAAAACACGTGAATTTCACGGGAGCGAGAATTAAGGGGTTAATGAAGAATAACTTAGTAGCCTTCCTCGTTTTTGTAGCAGCAATTAATATGAAGGTATTGTGCAGAATGTGGCGAATTTTGGATTAACCCCTTGGGGATGAGTGACCGGTATACGTGCCGCGTAAGGTGCTCAGAATTCGTGATTATTCTCACCAGTAAATTTTTATTGTAAATTTTGCCAATTTTAATCCGAAAAATTTTCCGATTCAATAAGGCGAAAATTTCTGTTTTGAAAAACCGGTGATAAAAGATGAAAAATTCTGTAAAAGATGCTCGTTCCGAAGGACCGAAGGGGTTAAGAAATTCCGAATTCTTACCAGACAGTTTAACATTGAGTCAAATTATTAGTCTTTTAATAGGACAGAATCCGGTTCACTCCGTAGCTTTAGCATCCAAATAGTTTGGGTTACAGCAACACGCCATACTATCCGGCTACCGGAAATTTTAAACAGTGATTTTTTTTTTCGTAATTTCTGATAAAAAAAATACGCTAGTAAACAAATTCTCGAATTCACACATTAATGAAGAATAACTAAGAAGCTTTCGTCGTTTAATTGGTTTTCCATTTTAAAAACGGCCAGCAATTTTTTGGACACTGTAGTTTTGAGTAAGAGATTGTTATATAAGTAGAAGCCACTTTAAAAAAATTATACATTTTAAAAATTGAATTTATATACTTTAATTTTGTAACTCAAAATTGAACATTCGGAAACTTGAAGCATTGATCTCCTTTGTATTTCTCTTAAACATAGCTTTCAATGACTGCGATTTTTTGATACCACTAGATTCGAACAGAGATTTTATTTAATGGCAGATTTCTAGGATTAAATAAGGTTAAGAATTTTTTTAGGAATCACTGGTGGCCAGAAAGTGTAGGAGTTGGTAGCTATGCCTTAAAAGTGCATGACCTAAAAGGAATCAATAAATTACTCTACCTCAATAATTATCTTCCTTAATGTTTGAAGCTATATTAGAAAAAATATCTAATAATATTATAAGATTTAGATAAGTCTTTACATTAGAACTAAAATATTTACAAGAATAATGAGCAAAAAATACTGTTACAGGAAAACTTGTAATTCTTATGAAAACAATGTAAATAGATGTATATGCAGAATTTTGTCGAGTCGTTTTAAATTTTATGAAAATCGAATCAAAACTTAAAAAGATTTTAATAAAATTTTCTTCATTCTATTAAATACAGTCGTACGTAATTAATTCAATGATATCTCATGATAGGTAATGATTCTAAGTTGCATGGTGCTTACGTCCTATTTAACCCTAATATTTCCCTATTACTGAATTTAATATATATAATCGAAATAAATATTGTATTCATACGTTTTTGAATAAGAATGAACAGCTACTGCACCAAGATCTGAATACTTATAACACTAGTTATAGTACGAACGCACCTCATTTACCACGTTTGAAGTACAATTTCCGACTTATTTAATAATAGAAAATCTACGCTTATCTAAAATGACTGAAAAGTTGTCGCCCAGTGGCGCTACCGGTAGCGACAGCTACTGCCACGCCGGGGTCCTCGGTTCGAATCTTCGGGTAAGACATGGATCTATTTGTGAGTGTCCATTGTTGTTATATAACTATGCAATGGAAAAAGAAATAAAATTGTTGTGGATTGTTGTTGTTTCTGTGTATAATAAGGATCATTCGAGGCGAAAGCCGTAGTTGCTGTAGATCTCAAAGCAATCTTCGCTACCACTACCATCTACTGAAAAATTAACCCCTTGGAAAATATATGGGGCATTCTCACAATCTATTGACTTTCGGGAATAAAAGTCTGGTGAAATTAAACGTGCTGAAATAACATTTTAATCTGATAGACGAATGCCTTAATGATTCAAAATAAAGAAAAAATGGTCAGCAGCGAAATTTTTTTTTTATTTAACTGAGGTTTAAGTTAAACTTGCCATTTTACTGCTATAACTTTTTATTTTCTGCTAAATTTTTACTTATAATGAATTTGCATAGTACCCACAAGATATTAAAATAAGAAATAATAACAATGTAGTATTTTTAGTACAAAATTTTGGTATAATTTTGTCTTAAAGGGGTATTAATGAAGAGACAGCAAGGAAAACTAGTATGTTGTGGCCATCACAAAACTTTCTTCTATATAAATCACGTCAATTAAATCGTTTAAATAGTACCAATTCATATCACAATATATCTGAATTTGAAGTTTGGTGAAAATTCGTGCATTAGTTCTTGTATAGAGCTATAGCGGAAATTCTGAAAAATGTAGTATAGCAGCGCCACCTGTTGAGCGATTTACACCAAAACATAAACAGCACTAATTGATATCAAGGTATACCTGAATCTGAAGTTTGATGAAAATTCATGCATTAGTTATTGAGATACAGCTGTGGCGGAAATTCTGAAAAATACAGCATAGCAGCGCCACCTGTTCAGCGATTTGCACCAAAACATAAACAGCACTAATCCATATCATGGTATACCTGAATCTGAAGTTTGTTGAAAATACAAGCATTAGTTCTTGAGATAGAGCTATTGCGGAAATTGCAAAAAATGCCCAATAGCAGCGCCACCTGTTGAGCGATTTACACCAAAATATATAAAATGTCTATTCATGTCAAGGACTAACTGAATCTGAAGTTTCATGAAAATCCGTGCATTAGTTCTTGAGATAGAGCCATTGCGGAAATCGTAAAAAATCGAGCATAGCAGCGCCACCTGTTGAGCGATTTACACCAATACGTAATCAGCATCAAGTCATATCAAGGACTAACTGACTCTGAAGTTTCATGAAAATCCGTGCATTAGTTCTTGAGATAGAGCCATTTCGGAAATCGTAAAAAAGGCAGCATAACAGCGCCACCTGTTGAGCGATTTGCACCAAAGTCTCTAAATTGTCTATTCATGTCAAGGACTAACTGAATCTGAAGTTTCATGAAAATCCGTGCATTAGTTCTTGAGATAGAGCCATTGCGGAAATCGTAAAAAAGGCAGCATAGCAGCGCCACCTGTTGAGCGATTTGCACCAAAAACTAATCAGCATCAATTTGTATCAGGGGCTAACTGAATATGAATTTTTGTTAAATTCCGTGCATTAGTTCTTGAGATAGAGCGCCCACAAAATTTGTGTCACATACACACAGACAGACAGACAGACAGACAGACAGACTCACAGAGTCACAGACAGACATTTTGTAAAAACCTGTTTTTTGGAATCTCTGACCCCTAAAACGTGTAAATCCGTCGAAAACCGGAATTCGAAAATTTTCATGAATCCAATACTTTCTTCTTGTAAAGATAGAAGAAAGTAAAAAAGGGATGGTAAGGATGGGACGGTAAGGAAAATTATCCCCTATTTTTAGGCAAATTTTCTTCTTCAAGACTAAGTGATAGCCACAATTTTCATTGATTTTTAGAAACAGTTATATACACTGGATTAAAAATATATATATATATATATATATATATATATATTTTATTTACCTCGAAAAGTGCAGGAATAAACCTTGGGGGCGGTAAGACTACCAATAAAGGCACGTTGACTCAAATAGATATTTAAATGCTGATTTAAGTTCTGCAGTAAATTTTCTGTCAAAAAAGTTTAGACATTCTTTCTCTAGCATACTTCTGCACGAGAAAAAAGTTGAAAAAAATTCTGTGGCTTCATCTGAAATGATTTTCTGTATAAGTTTAGCAAGAGGGACAGTAAGGAATCTAAAACCCAGTGACAGAGTTAAAAAAATAATAACAACTCTAAAAATGTGTGCAGGTTATTTTTTGCTACATATTTATATAAAACAATAGTTCCAGTTTTGGAAAAAAATTACATCGAATTACTTTTATTGAAACAATTTTATACAAACAGCTCCAAACTTAAAAATCAGCATCAGGGACACGGTACGGTATAGGAATTTCGTGGTACATTTGGAGCCCAACATTGCCCCAAACTTATTTATCTCGTTAATATTGTTATGCAGTCATGCAATGTGACATTTTCCTGTATAAGAAATAAAAGAAACCTCAGGAATATGTACTAAGATAATAATTATTATTCAGGGACAGAAAAATATAGAAAAGTCAAAAGATTGTGAGAATGCACTATATTTAGCTCAGCTTTAGCGATTGTTTCGCGACAGTGTGGCCAAATCCGGCGGTTTTTTACTCTGAGATCCTGATTTCAGATCGGAAAATTTTGAATAGTAAATTTTAATGATTTTATTTGAAGATAGTTTATCTTTATGGAAAACAAAAATAACTGTTTTAAACATTCTGGTGCGAATTCAAAATTTTTGAATGCCGGATTTCGCAACACTGTTTCTCTGTAGATATCTTTGTAGAAGTATTTTGTATGAAAAATAAAATCTACTTTTATTAATAGACATATTAAATAAATTTTAGATTATATTTCCTTTAATGGTAGTTAAAAATACCGCCGGAGCATTAAAAAAACAAACAAACAAACAAGTTAAATGACTGCTTGGACTTAATCATTGTCACAAAGGTAAAAAAAAAATTAACAGCATTCTGAGTGTAACTTGCTGTGATTTAGTTGATTTGAAAATTAACTGATTAACCCCTTCTGGACGAGCGTCTTTTACAGAATTTTTAGTCTATTATCACCGGTTTTTCAAAACAGAAATTTTTGCCTAATTAAATCGGGAAAATACTCGGAGTAAATAAGGCAAAATTTACAATAAAAATTTACTAATGAGATTAATCACTGATTCTGAGAACCTTAAGCGGCACGTATACCGGTCGCTCGTCCCCAAGGGGTTAATTCGTTTACGACGGTGAGACATATGCTTCCCACCTAAGCGATTGTACTTAGAGAGTGGGCAGTACGTGTTATATACGGAACCTATTTTAATCTTTATTGTATATTTTCAAAAAATTAAGAAAAAATTATCATTTTCACTTATCAGAAATCTGCATATTTTTGTCATACGTATTCCTCATTTATAAGAATATCCTACGGTTTAGAAATAAAAAAATAAGTTAACAAGATACAATAAGACTTAATCTATCATATTTTTAAATTACAGAGATGTACTTGCAACAGACTTTGCACAAAGTGTACCATTACATGAAAAAAATAACGTTTTGGGAAAACTGCAAAAAGCACTAATCCTTGTAAATGGGATTTCAATGCATGTTTACATTTTTAAGCTGGTAACAATCAATGTTAGATGTTTAAAAGGTACATAAATAATATATATATTTAATATGCAAAATATACTCTATTTTTTAAGCCACAATTTGAAAAACTTTGAAGGTTTTGACGTCCCAGTTGCCTTAACCCAAAACTGAAGAAGATGGCGCAGTTCTGGAACCGAAATGTAACAGAAATTTTTAGGCTAAAAAAAAAAAAAAAGATTGTTTTTTGATTTTATACCGGTGCTTTTCCCGCCTAAGGCGTAAAACAGTATTTTCTCCGAAACTTTCTGACACAATTTCTAGCTCATTTTTATACAGAAAAGCATGATACTTGCAGGCTTGATTACTCAAGTGATTTGTAATCAAACCGTTGTTCTCATTTTCCTATAAATTAATTAAACCTCGTTTTATAAACGGTAGATTTCTCAGAATGAGATTTTTTCTCTTTCCTGCGTTGTCGTATCGGGAAATTCGGCACAAAAGACATCTTTGACAATATTTTTGGAAAATTTTTTTGCCTTTACCGAAAAACGAAAAAAAAACAAACAAAAAACAAAACAATTCCATTATAAATTTTCTTAATAAGAGCACCAGCCAATTTGATATGCTTGTAAACAAAAATGAATTAAAAATTTGTCAGAAATTAGTCAGCTTTCATTTGATAACAGCTTTAAAATACCTTTTATAACATACGCCTTGCCTTTCTTACAAATTACACTTTTCTCGCTTTATTTTGACGCCCATGTGTTTTTTACATTTTATTCTGAAACTAAAATTTATTTTTTAAAAAATGGACAACTTTCAAAACAAGTTGTTTCAGTGATCTATTATTGAAAATGTTTGAGAAATTTCCACATGGTGCATTCTCGTGTATGATTATTTGACGTCTTTTCCAAGGAAAAATCTTATTGTTCTTTCCTAACATTTGTTTAGCTGAAGAATATTTTTCGATATATGTATAAATACATCTGACAGTTTTAAAACTTTGTTTAACACATTTTGAGGGAAATATATTTTCTTTTATAATTTTCATCATTTTAAACAGATAAATTAGTGTCATAAGTTTGCGAGTTACTTTAAAATCGCCCTATCTTTGCCTTTCATACGCGGCATTATAATCTTTTAGAAATTTTATAGATATTTTTGTTCATTGAGATTGATTTGAAACGGATTAAAAGGCTTATTTAGTTTTAACACTAAAAATAGCATTAGGGGTTATTTTGACTCCAGTTAAATTGATAATAATCGATTCGAAACAGAATTTTTTTTTTATAAGATATGTTAAATGTATCCACCACAAAAATAGGCTAATTAAATAAGTTAAATAGTTCTAAATAAAAATTGTGATGTAAAACACTTTTTATAAAACTTGAATAAAATAGCCGGCGGTTTTAGTGTTAATACATCTTTAGTGTTCTTTATGTATAAAATATTAAAAGAAGAATTTCACATATGCCAATTTATACTTTGACTTTATAAATGCTGGTGCTAAATATGATATTTTAATATGATGTGATATGAATTAATGATGAATTACAATTTTAATATTTTTGAATTAAAAAAAGAAGCATGTTTTCGGTATTGACAGTTCGGAATTTTCCCCCAAATTTATCAGTAATTTCTCTTCGTATTGATTTATCAAATGAAGACATATAAACCTCTTACACGTTATTAGATTAATTGGAACAGATATCATAAGTTCCCACGGCTGCCATCTGGGAATTTTCTTGGCGTGAAAATCCCTTTTCCGCCAAGTAGTAATTGTTGCCAAGCACCGGTTTATACACATGTTTCGCTTAATGAAAATAAAATGTAAATAATAAACAAAATTCGCTAAAGTGGCAATCAGTAATCTTGTATGAGCACTCCGCGCACATTAACCGAAAAAAATCACTGCATTCAGCATTTCTCGCGGTGTAGCATTCTCAAAATTCAGCAGTTCTCGCTTTCTAGCAATCTCAAAATGTATAAAACTCTTAAAGCAGCAAAATATACATAAAATTATCAACATACCTTATCTGACATCTGCTTTCTTGAAAGCTCCAGCACGAAATCTCTCTCATAACAACACCGCCATTTTCCCAAATAGGCTTATGAATACGCATTGGCACACTATAAACAAACCTACTTTTGTTGTCAAAATTTCCTCATATTTCTTAATTATTTCAGCAAAAGCGTTTAAACGGATTACAGAAACCATAGTCAGTCAAATACATCCAATAAATTTAACATGAAAATAAAAAGACAGAACGATACAACACGATATCAAAATACATCCACAAAATCCACCACTTCTCAGGGGTCGTCAGAACACATACGTCACACGCGGTTCCACTTATCGAGGTTGCCATATCCACAAACACCGCCAACACGCCAACAAAAAATCGCCAAACAATTCAAAATAGCGGGTGATGGAACACAAGGCATCTAATCCGATTAATTTTTAACACAATTATTCATGCTGTGATCCGTCATCCAAATATGTAACCCTAAACGCATTAAAAAACAGAAGGAAGAGTGAGGAACATAATAAAGACAAAAGAGGGAAACCGAAGAACGAACCAAACAGTATTTGCAATTTTTGCTCACTTATACGCGAAAAGGCTATACATCTAATTCAAAATGCACACAACTATTAAATAATACATAATCAGAGTTTATTTAAACATTTCGTACACTAAACATGATATTTCAAGTAAATTCAGCTAAAATAAATTTAATTACCATTTTTTAAATTTTTGCTAAAAAAATTCAAAAATCAGCATTTGAGCATAACTTCAAACGATTCGCGGCAAATAAAGGAATTGTCCAAAAAATCTCAAATTTTTTGTGTGAACTTAGTGCCACAGTGGCAACTTTTACGCACTACGTATCATCGAAAATCGAAAAAAGTTTTTTTCGGCCCACCCTATTATTTAAGAGCAGAAATTTTCAATTAAACAAGGCAAAATTTTCTATTAACAATTTGTGGTAACAAAAAAGCATAAAAGTTGTGAGCTGTGCTTACGGCACTTTGTAAAACAACAGAAATCTGCTTTTAGAAGCTTCAAATAGGGGAATCCAAAATTACAGATCATTCCACCATGCAGTTTTTGAGTTATGTTTAAAAAACTACCCGCATTTACAATCTGTTTTGAAATCATTAAAAACGGATTCAACATTAGGAGTTTGAAAATTTAAACCCGTATTACTCTGAAACTACTTGATCGAATCATTTCCCTTTTGAATCTTGAGGTAATATTTACGGAAAAAGGCCAAATATGATATCGAAATTCGTTATTTGTATTGAAGATACCAGAGTTTGTAGAATTTCATTATGAAGACGACGCCTAAGATTCTTAAGCAACATGAAGAACATAAATTGAAAAAATACATAATTTTCAGTCAAAAGGCTATTTTCGTAATTCAAATTCAGAAATTTTGGCAAGTAACATTGAACTGAAAATTGGTGAGTTGATAAAATTGTATATTTTCTTTTTTATATTACCTATTTGTATGTTATTTTTATATCTGAATATTTGATAGAAACATTTTTAAATATTTAATACTTCTTAACCCTCTACTGCCCATGGTAGAAAATCTGCTACCATATGTTCAGCTTTAAATTTTAGCACGAAATTTCATAAATAATGTGTATTTAAAGCCATTATAGCTATAATTGCACCTTTAAGTAATGTTACTTATGATGTTTGAATGGAGATGGGCCTTTAGATAAGAAAAAAATTAGTTTGAAGTAACATGCCTAACAAACAGGATAAAATGGTATTTACAGTAGTAAGGTTTTGCTCAAATCTTCAAATATTTTATTGAAATAAAACCAAATACATATTATATGTAGGTATAAAAAGAATTACTTCTATTCCCTGCATAAAAAAGTTCAGTGTACTTTTGTTTTTTAATGATAAAATGAGTAATTAAAATCAAGGTAGCAGATCTGCTAAAACGGGCTTTAGGCTAATGTCAGACGAACGTCTATTTACACGCTTTTTTCCTTCTTACAGCCTTCCTACAATAGTTTAGGAATATGTAGGATGGAAAAAAGCGTGCAAATAGATATTCGTCTGACATTAGCCTTAGTGATCATGAGACCATGGTAGAATTTTTGCCACCATATTATTTTCAAAGGGAATTTGTACTTCTTAGTGTTACCGCTATACTTAAGATGCTTGTTTTGTATTTAATTCATGAAATTCAATGTTTACTTTTAATGACATGCTCATGTTATCAAATAAATCCGAAGTAAATTACATGGAATTTATAATTTCCATGTACATTAAAATGAAATTATTTTTTTTTTTTTTGAACAAAATATTTAAATTCCTTTTCCATATATAAATAGAGTAAATTATGATGTAAATTCAGAATCATTATTTTGAACTTTATATTTCTAAGTAAAAATATACTTCTAAGTTAAAAAGAATTCTAAGTAAAAAACGCTTTTTATTGAGCCGTATCACTCAAGTATATTATATTTAGTACTAGCAGAACTACCCGGCTTCGCCCGTGTCAATTATAAGAAGCCTTCCAGGTAAAATAAATTAAAACGAAATAATACGGCAATCACAATAACTGAAATTTGTGCATTCCCATCCACAAATCGTTATAAAGACAATAAAAAAACATGGCGTTATTGTCTTGCAACCATAGTAAAATTCCTAAGCTTTAATAACAGAATGCACGTTTTCTTTGGCGGGTGTAAGAGAAAAATATGTGATTTTCCTGACAATACGAAAAAAAAAAATCCTCCAAATCGCGCAGCACTTAGTGAAATTCTCGTTTTTATGGTATTATCTATATTATAAAGTAAAAACATTATGTCAGTGCCCATAAATTATGTCCCATAAATTGTAACCCATAAAATGTGCCTTTACTGCAATTTTTCTAACTTTTAAACATCACACAATTTCATTTTTTACAATGTCGAATAGAAAAAAGTTCTCTCAAATAAAATTTGTTTGAAAATTGTACCTCAGTTTTCTGATTTTAATGAATTTTAAAGTAACTTTTAAGCATGGATATTTTTAAAGTTGAGTGCAACCCGATTACGAAAGATGATCCTGTTTACACTTAATGTAATAATATAAAGAAAATACATGTCTATGAGTAACGCTGGTATCATATTTTCGGTGGCAACAACCTAACACAACAAATTTCCCTTTTGCTGCCGTTTAACGCCTAAACATAGTACATTCGATTGTTCCAACGTATTATAGAAAACAAAAGTACATTCAGTAATATTTGTTTGTAATGTTTATCTCAATTTACGAATTTGTTATGGGTGTTAAAATAATTTTTAAGCATGCATATTTTTTAAATATGCTTGCAACCCAAATACGAAAGATTAACTCAATTGTTCAAAAACATTGTAAATAATTCAGAATTTGTTTGCTTTCGCGTATTATTCAATAACTAAATTGGCAAACGAAATTAAAACGCCAAAAATAAAATAAAATAAAACACGAATTTAACAGATATCAAATCAAATTATCAAAATAACCTGATAAGTATATAAAATTCAAATGGGAATTTCGTTCCGAGTGCATATAACTTGAATTCTTCAGAAAGGATTTCCATGCGACTTGCACTATTAGTTTTTTAGGGAAGATTTTAGTGCATAACATATTGTTTTCCGTTGCTTAGTCATAGAATTATAGGGGAAAGTTTTATAATGATGTGAACCCAATTATGAAGAATTAGTCTTATTAGTTGAATGAAAAATGCAGAACTATTTTTATCTCTAAGTATATTGACGGGTTTATCTTCAGTAATGGGGCTGTGCGCTAGGGTATTCTTATTTTAATAAGTGTGCCTGACACCTATTATGGCATGCACCTTTGTTTAAATCAATATAGAATGACTTATGTTTTAAGCGACCATCTGGCATGCAACTTGATTACAAAATACTAACCTGCAAATGCTTAAGGTGCTTCTCCAGTTCCCTGCTCAACATTGCCTACAAATCGCTGTTTTTGCAAAAAATTTCGATTTTTTTTATTATTATAAAGTTCAAACATTAAGGATTTCAAAAATGCCTGGTTCAGAGATAATTAGAAGCAAAGTTAGAGCTCAAAATGTAAACCAGAAATGAACTTTCTGAAACCGGATGTGACCGTTACAGAAAGGTAAATAATACATTTTAACAGTTGTTTCTTTACTTTTAAATAAGGTTAACACTCATATTTTTCATTTTTAATGTAGAATTATGTTTGAATTTAAAGTTGTAAACTTTATACATCATTTTTTCTACTTCTTAATTTGCGTTTTCTTGAAAACTGCATTTTTCATTGTTTACGTTTACGAGAAACCTCATTTCTTAAAAAGATTTTAAGATATTAAAATAAAATTTTGTCAGAAGGTTCTGCTCTTTTATTGGTTGTTATGAAGCAAAATATAGCTTGTAATCATGTAAGGTTTGTTGGGGTAACTGGAACCACGAGGTAACTGGGCCATAGGCTATTTTATAAAAAACTGTTGGTGTTTTTTAGTTTTAGCTTTTGTGAGCAATGCCCCTTTATCTCTGCTTCCTAAAATAACGTCTATCAACTCAGTCATAACTCTCACTTTGCTGTGATAGGTTGTCAAAAATTTACGTTTCTTTTTTAAAAAACAACGTCAATATGGTTGAACTTCCTCGGATTTTTATTAAAATACTGTAAGTACTTTTATTAAACAATCTTTTTCTTAAAGATTAGACATATAACTACATTATATTATTAGGTATCTATACATATTTACTTCATGTTTTAAATGTAAGCCCGGTGTCCCAGTTACCCCATAAATGCTTCAAGAATGGGGTAACTGGGACATGCATCCGGGGTAACTGGGTCATGCTGGATCCAGTTACCCCAATAGTTATAAATAATTTTTTTGTGTTTCTCTTACTACGGGAAGTAAATTTCTCCATTGGTTTTTGCTCACAATAAAGAAAATGATAGAATACCTTATTAAAATAACGTAATGAAATTAAAAAAAAAGCATATTGAGTGGTATCAAACCAAATTTCTTGACCCCTTGAGAGGCGGTGATGCCGTTATGGCATCACTTAATTTTAATTCCTAATTG
Organism: Maratus speciosus; assembly: GCA_963932465.1. Classification (NCBI taxonomy): domain Eukaryota; kingdom Metazoa; phylum Arthropoda; class Arachnida; order Araneae; family Salticidae; genus Maratus; species Maratus speciosus. Next base: position 228,543,644 of record OZ010794.1, on the reverse strand, counting down.
CCACATTGGCACCTGAATTTTATAATTAAAATTTAACCTTTATTAAGTACGCGAAAATATACTTCTACATGTTTTCAGATAGATTCTCTTGTAAATATTGGTGTCATTAAATTATTTCAACATTTTACGGATGCAAGTACCTTGCCCCTGAAAGCTAGATAGCCAGACCTTGAAATTGTACTATACGCAGGGGTCGCATTCTATAGGCATAGCTGCCAATTTTTACGCTTTCTTGCTACCACTAAAATTTAACAGAGATTTTGTTTAATCATAAGATTTCGACGATTGAATTAGACAACATTTTCCTATAATATTTTAGTGGTAAGAGGAAAGCGTAAAAGTTGGCAGCTATACTATAGGGAATCTTTTATCGTCCCTACCACTATTTTGAAAATAATATCTTCATAGCACCTTTCTTTCAGGAACAATAAAACTTTCCCTATATAATGCGACCCCTGGATAAAGATAAAGTACTTAAGTACTTACGTAGCCTTTTTTCAGAGATTTACCTTGCTATTTTTTCCTTAAAATACCCATGTGGCTTTTATACTTATTATCTATACTAAAGAACAAAAGTACTTAGTTAAATTTTATATTTTTGGTATAAATAAATCTAATATTTTTAATATTTTCACTTTTAGTGCTTTTTTTAGGCACACTGACAGCAAAGGTTTCCCTTACAACGCTGTTTATTGACATATAATTTACATGATCTGCCTGGTTTAAATTTTTTAAAGTTGTTTACACTTTTTCAAACAGGACCTGATATCCGTTATGAAAAAAATATAAACGCGTGTGGAACATAGACACCCCCCCCCTGGTCCAGTTACCCCATTTTTTGGGGCAACTGGACCCATAAGGAAAGAAAGATGAAATATGCATATTTTTATATTTTTAAATATTAGAATGTAATTTTGAGCATTTCTGTCTGATAGAGGGAACCTAACTGAACACATTTACAGAAGTTCAGACTTTAATTGAAATGAACATTAGCTTTTTGAAGCTGAATTGTCAGAAGCTCCAGAGTCGCATTGTAAAATCATGTCCCAGTTGCCCAACTAAGCTTATATATTAATCTAAGAGCTATTTTTATTTTAAAAAAAAATACATATTAAAAAAAAATCAGTTTTTGTAAACAAAATCTGGTATATGTTAGTAAATTTAAGAGGCATTGCAAATCTTTTGTTTCGTAACACAGGTAAGTGGTTTGCTAATATATTGTTAGAAAAAAAGTGAAATAAATTGAAAATATTTCGTTATAGAAGGTTTTCCATAAACGCAGTCCTTTACTAAAAATTGACTAAATATTGCCTAAATTTGAAAAGTTAATTAAAATTCCATTAAAAATTTATTTGAATTCACATTTTATTCCCTGTTTGAACTAAAAACACATGTGTTTAATAAAAATTTCATATTTAAAAAAAAAGTGCCCCGAGGTTAGGCACATACCTTAAGAAGTTTTAAATATTCAAAGCTTTTTCTACCAAAAGTTTTCAAAGATGAGAATTGGAACAGTAATTTCTTTTTCACAGCAATTATCGTTTTATTTAATGATAAATTTTTTCGTGATTAAATTAAACATTTTTTAATTAAAAACACATACTAGAATTTCCTAATAGATATTTAACCACGGAAAGTCTGTCATTAAATATAAAACGAAGATCACTTTCCGAAAATAATGGTATAAATATTGTAGGGGAAAAAAAAAAAAACGTGGGCCGCACGATGCACTGCTTGCAGGATTTTAATCCAGAAATGTCCTCAAGTCGGTATTCCTCGAGAAGAAACATAATATTTTCCAATCAACAACAAAATCCCCACAATTTTTTTTTTTTTTTTTGCCTTCTGATATGTATCTCTTTCTTTTCTCAAGTTGTTTTTCAAAAAGCACGGTTTCAATTATAAGTGCATTCAGGGCCGGTTTTAAAGGTGGTTGGGGGCAAGGTACTGAAAGCTAAAAGACTGAAAATATGCTAACTATTCAAGTTAAAATCTAAAAGATGTCATTCAAATAAGCTCTGAAAAGAATTTAGCCCAGGATGCTGTGGTTAACAAACCCTTCCCTAAGTGCATGTTTTCCCTCTCAATCACATGCAGAGGTGCCCACTTTAATTTCCGATCCTGAAATCGTTCCGATGCATCTTTAATTTCTTTGTGATAATAGAAAATAAGTATCTTGTGCTGTCTGTCTATTAATTAAGGATTATTCCTTAAACTAATTCTCGCAATTTAGTACACTAGGCAGAATGTATATGTACAGCGAGGGAAAAAATATTGGAGCTGCTTAGGCCTCTTAGGGGAGCGAAGTTTTCCCTGGACGGGGGCGCACTGGCGGCGATAGGGCCGATGGACCGCCGGGCCAGTCCAAGTCTGCTGTTGACAGATGCTAGAATTATTTTATGGACAAAATGACAAAATGAGAGAAAAAGGACATTTATTATTATTTTTTTCAGAAAAACACAAACTATGTAAAATCTTTACTTTTTCAATTTTTAGTATTATATGATAGTTTTTAATAATTTAAACAACAAATTTATCGCAAAAAGATTTGGATTTTCAACTTTTAAGAGCCACTATTGTGCTATAGTGAGACAGGAACACACAGGAGAATTACATTTTGCGCATGAAAGAAAATATTTAAGTGGCTTATATTTATAAATAATGCATTTTATCAATTTTTACAAACTTAAAACTTGCGATTAACATATTTTAGTCTTCTGTTTAATTTTTATACACGTTTATCCATTATTATTGAAGTGGGAACAGGAATTTTGCTGTTTAGAGAAAATGACCCTTATATTACTAAATCGAAATAGAAATTAATTAAACTCATTCATTTGCGAGGTTAGTTTCACACCCTCTCTTGAAAGCCATGCGATAACAAAGCACGCTACTAACCAATTAATAAGTCTTCTTGTAAAGCACATTTCCGCACAATTATGGGACTATTAGACTGAAACTGAAATTCATGAGATAATAACTTGAAGCTTACATTTTAATGCAACCATTTGGTCAACACATTCATCTCATGTTTAAACTGAATTCTGAAGAGGAAAATAATTGATGATGCGTATAGGAAAACATTTGATTACAGGTTGAAAATTAATTTCATCATTCAGTATTAAACATTGTTATGACCAACAATTACATTTCCTTGTATATACAGGGTCTCCGTTCTTATCGCTTATTGATAGCTAACTTTAACCCTTTATGTAAGGAATTATGAATTCATCAAAATGTTATCCTCTAAAGCATTTTTCGTGAATTTTTAAAATTACATTAGAAGATTTACATAATCATTTAGTAAATTTTAGAAGGATTTTAGACGCTTGAAGGATTTAGAAGGATTAATTAAATTTGAATTTGTAGGGATTTTGTGCAGTATTTATAACTCCACTCAAATCTTTTATTTTAAATATTTTTCTTAGTATTTTCTAGAATTAGGAAATGTACAAATATAATGTTCTTAAAATACAAATATAGAAATATTTCCGAATTTAAAAATTCTCGAAAAACTCTTAAAAACTTTCGAAAATGGCATCTTCTGTGCCGTCTAGTTCGTTTCTTGACATTTGATGCAGCATTTCTTGAACGATTTTATAATCATTTCCGAAGGAATTTGATTCCACGAATCTTTAAGCCACTGGCCAATTAATACAATATCGAACTTTCTAATATTACCGCCCTTTGTAAATGTTGGACAACCGGATGAAATCCACTCTGCCCAATATTTTCTAACATTTGCTTTGAAGGGCTTATTGAGGCAAACGTCTAGGGGTTGAAGGACGGATGTCAACCCTCCCTGGATTACAGCTACAGTCGTCTTCAGTTCTTTCGTCACTTTATTCACGTTTTCAGAAAAGTGGCAACGAAACGAGTCGTAAACTAAAAGGGAAGGTTTTTTGAAAACAGCTGCCAGTCTTTTACCCCACAAATTTTTAAGCCAGTCAACTGTTCCGTCAGCATCCATTCATCCCCTTGCATGGGCTCGAATCAGCACACCAGATGGGAATGTAAGTTTTTTCGGCAACGTTTTTCTTTTAAAAATAATCAACGAATGAAGCTTACTACCGTCGTCCAAACAGGAAAGAAGGACCATAAAACGGGTTTTTTCGTGCCCAGTCGTATTTACCAAAATGCTTTTTTCCCCCTTGCAGGTCGAAACACATGGGTGTTTCGTCCATATTTCCTATATGGCAAAGTTTAAAAGATTTCCTTTTTCTTTGATCGATGATGTATTTTTGAAATTTTATAATCTTTGCTTCCAAGTCAGATGGAAATTTTTGTGCCAGTTTAGTGCACTGGCCTAAAGTCAAACCAGGACGATTCATAAATCTAGTGCATCAATGTTCTGATGGTCCAAACGTGTTTGTAACACCACACTGTTCTTCTTTTGCAAGCTTCATTGCTCGTAAATGAATGGCAGTTCTAGTGACAGTAAAATCATTCCGCCGGCACTCTACAACCCAATCATGCAATACATTTTCGAGTTCTGGAAATGGCGATTTTCCATGCCGAAAAGCCGTTTTTGATTTTGGAATGTTTTCTAGCTCTGCCTTATTCTTGCGCCAATCACGAATCAATTTTTCGTGAACCCCAAACTGACGAGAAGCAGCACAGTTGTTAGACTCTTCCGCAAAAGAAATAACTTTAAGTTTAAATCCAGCTGCGTATGAATCGCTTTTCTGTTTTCTAATAACTAAATCAGCCATATTAGTAGAAACAAGGAAAAAAGTGCAGTAAGATAACGAAGAAATAATGAATAAGCCTACTATCAAGAACACTTAAGATATAACGCATTTTTAGAGAGTTACATGTTTCTAGCCACTCGCGGACGATTCAATAGCACATAGGAGGGGATACATTCTCGGAATTTTATCTACTGATCTCTCAGATGGAGGGGGGCGGGTAGTAGGCGTACATTCATCGCTAGCACCAAACCCGTCACTCGGTCTCCTCTTTTTCTCTCCTGGTATGGAAATCGACAGTAAACGACGTGATTGTGTTATGGAATGCGAAAACAGAACAAATGCCTTTCAGAAGGGCATTTTTTACTTCTGGTTAAAAAAAAAAAAATTAAGGACCCTCGCATAAGTCGACCCACCCAACTTTAAAGTCTTTTTTTGTCCAAAATTTCTCGACTTATACACGGGTAAATACGGTAATTGTGCTAGCAAAATGATCGAGTCCCCCTTCAATCGCTTCGCCACTGATTGCCGCTAACTCTTCCGCTTTTTTTGTACCAGAAAAAGTTCATAGAATTTTTTTTCCTTTTTTAATCAGCGGATTATGACAATTTCCAAACGTAAAATTTACTATAAACTTTTTGTGGTACATCAAAGCGTAAACAACTATGAAACAATAAGTATAAAATACTCTTAAAACTTTAAGAACAATATGAATTCTTTATTTAATTATAACTAAGCGAAAACAAACTTTCTCAAAATAGTGTTAAAATAATTTTACTCACTACACCAATACTAAATCAATTCACATCACAAAGTTTAATCGATTTAATTTTTCAGGTATCATTTTACATTTCAAGAATATAACCAATAACCATGACAGTAAAAAACAACAACAACAACAACAAAAAAAAAAAAAAAAAAAAAACAGTCAAAGCGGGAAAATATAAGAAGTAAACGATGAATATATTAATCTTCGTAGCGCATGAGTAGGAAATGAATGTTTGGAAATATTTTTGAATAGAGAATATTAATCGCAGATATTTCAAGTATGTACTATAAAAACAGTGCGGTGCAGGTTTGCTTTTGTAAATGAATGTGTAAACAGAAAAGTAATTTGAGTTCTCTACTGAAATTTCAACAAAAAATATTTTCATGATAAATAGAAATACGAAAGCTGTTTAGAGTTCGAAATTCTCTTATGTATCATTCGTTTTTATGCAAAGAAAAAAAATTAGTTCCCCATTGAAATTCTAAAGAAAAATATTTGTATGATAAATGAAAATATTGATTACAGTTCGGAGTTACATAATTTGTATCTTCTTTTTTCTGTTCGATATTCCCCTCGCTGGCATTTGCTTTAAGGGAAAAGTCTATTAAAAAACGCGCAAAAATAATTTTTCTGCTTTTGAATTAATGTTTAAAAGTATTAGTTCTCTTATGTGCAGCTATTACATCGAATGTATGAAAAAAGTATTTTATTTAATTAATACGTGAGCAAATTTAATAAATTTTTTCACAGCTTTATAAAACATAACTAAATAATATAATATTCCATAAGCCCAAACAATAAAGAGAAAATTTAAAAGAAACTGTATTTACATAATTATTGAAGGCTGCTAAAATATAAGTTTACTTTTATCAAAATATATAATACTTAATTACCAGTTTCCCCACGTTATGCCCTGTCCTATGTTTAAAGTAGACACAACTAAGTAATATGTACATCTATTTTTCATTTTTAACGTAAGATATGAAAAATAATAACGTTTCCTCCCCTTAAAAAACTTCATAAACATTCAAAATTCTAACTAAAACTTCAAGAAACCGAACTATTTTATGGGTATTTCATAACGAAATTCGCATCCCAAGGTTTAATTAAATTCCTTTTTCATGTATCATTTAATATTTCAAGAATACAATTAACGCTAACCATAACTAAAATAAATTTAATTAATAATTAAAAAAAACATGCTTTCATTAAAATTCACAAACATGCAGAATGTATATGCATGTTTGGGAATTTCGCCGAATTAGACAGCTATCGCCATGTTGGATTCATATGTGGCAACTTATTTTTGCCATCAAAGTTAGCGATACTTCGCCAAGTTGACAAAAATTTGCGCTATTGTGTAACCCTGCCATTAGTATTATATTTTCTAACAAATACTCATTGTTGAAGCTTATACTATGATTTGTCCATTGGAATCAACCGTTGCCACTGGTTCTCCTCTTAGGGATAGAATTAAAAAAAATCAAATATCCAATTCATGTATTACCCTCAGAAATACACATGCTCCTAATTTTAAAGCTCTATGTCTATAGGATGTGGGTGAAAAATGAGTCACAAGACTAGACTGCCACATACAGAAATTACTGTAAGTTAAAAGAAAGCATGCGAAAAAAAGGAGCTAAATATACTTTTGGCTAGTTCCATAAGTACTTGTAGTGTAAGTCACATGCTACGATTTTTGGCTACCAATATTTTAGAACGGAAAAATGTGATTTATTTTACAGGAGATTTTAAATAAAATTGAATAAGGCGGAGCAAACGTTTCGAAAATAATGGTGGCAGCAGTTATCAGCTATGTGACTTACGCTCCAAAAATCCATGGAACTAGCCTTTTGCAGTACATAAGGCATCTCCTTCTCATGGAACTATTAATAAAGAGGAACTGACATATCCTTAAAATAGTGAAGCTTCCACTGTAACCGCTTTCGCAAGGTTGATTACATCCGGTGGAAACATCCACCAGTAAATTTACATAGAAATTTACTCCTTATTTGAAGGCCTTATTACTCCAGAATTTCTGTCATAAATAATGGCAGAAACATATTTTCATTGTCACTGGTGGAAGTTTGCTTTTGCGGCACTCAGGTCCTACATTTCCGCCATATTATGACAACCGTTAAAACAAACTGACTATTTTACCAGGAAAACTGACACCAGTAAAAATAAAAAGAAGTTTTTATGATAATTGTGAGAAAATATTTTCATGAATAAGACGTTTAACCTTCCGTCTACCAGACGGGTCCATTGGACCCGACATGTACATTCAAAATATTTATTCAAACCAGAAATTTCTTCAAATCAAACTAAATGTATAAATCAGACAATAATAAGTTAAATAAAGAAATTAAATAGTTTTAAGTACAAATTCTGGTGTAGAATGTTTTTATAAAACTTGAGTAAAATTTCCGGTAGTTCTAGGGTTAAATAAAAAAAAAACATTTCAATTCAATTTTACTGGTGGAAAGTTTGCCCAGGCGGAATTCAGAAACTGTAGTTCCGATTTCAAAGAAAACAGTCGCCATCTTCTGACAACCTCCTCAGTTACTTCACTGGCAACTCGTAGACAGTACACTATATGTCTAATACTCTTTATTCACAACTCCATTCTGTTTCTTAACCATTTTAGGGTCAATGTACTTCTGTTGCTAAAATGTTGAGATGATTGATGACGCTGAAATTTGCAAACAAATTTATTTGAAAATAAGTAAAAGCTTTTATTCACGTAAACCATAAATAAAAATTTTTATTATTTAATACTGTGCCGTTGTCGCATTTGGGGAATAAAATTAAGTGGTATAAAAATGTACAAGCGCCCTTCAAGAAGTTAAGATTTGAAGAATGTATTTTAATATAAATAAGCGGTCAAGTGCGAGTATTACTCGTGCTCAGAGGGTTCCGTACAATAAAGATATGAATTATTAACTTTATTATTTAAAAAAAAAATACCGTTCTAAAAAAATAATAAGTCTTTGTAAAAAACTATACAACGTAGGGTTGGGTACTGTATATACTAGAAAAGTATGAGTGGATGTAAAAAGTTCAAAGAGATATAAGCCCTAAATAATATCAAATATTGCTATTCTGTATAACTCTTTTATTTATTCTTATCCTAATCTGTTTTTTATGATCTGAATTCGGTACTGACAATAAAATTAGCGCATACAGTAATACCTCGATTTACGTCCGCAGTTCGTTCGAAGACTAGCGACGTAAGTCGAGATACATTTAGATAAGAAAAAACGATAAGTCATAAAAATGCTCCAAAATCTAATGAACACATTCTATTGTATTTAGGGATTATATTACATATATTTAACATTAACAAAAAAATGCCTTAGCAATACAAAAATTTGGAATAAATCAATAAGTTGTTAACTTACAATTCATTGTTCTTCTAGCTGACCCGTTAGAGTCTTTGAGGATGTGAAAATAATCTTGCAATGAAGTTTGAACCGAGAAATTTTTCATTGTTACTTTTAAAAGTTCTTTGTAACAACAAAGTGATTTTCCTAAGCTTTTCAAAGTGACTTTTTTTATTTGTTTCTCATTATCGCGTAAAAGACAATCACGGGATAGTTTCCCTTAATGGAACCAAAGATCTTCAAAAAAGTTCAAAGTGCGTCTTAATAAAGGATTTTTTTCCAGGCCAGACGACTTAAATGCGGGGTGACGCAAGTCGAGTGGACCTAAGTCGGGGTAGTACTGTATTTAAACTTCATTTGGCATTTCATAAAACTAAATTCAGCGTAGCAATAATCTTTTCTTTTTTAAAGTGTAGCTAAAAAAAGGTTCAAAGCTTAAATTTGGCATTGTGCTAAGAGCACTTCGAAAGGAGGTCGCAAAGTTTCAACGCCGCCTTGGTCTGTGCCGTGTTTTTCCAGATAGGTTTTTAATTAACTTTTATTGACACTGGAGACGTACTGAGACATCCACTCAATGCGAACTAGTCACGAACCCAATGGTATGTATGTAGTTAATTCAAATTAAATTAGTCAGTTTTTCACAATTGACGTTTGTTGTTTTTATGCTGTTACTGGGCATTGCATTACGCAAATATGACATTAAAAGTTATTATTTATGCTTTCAAAGCCGATGGTACATACAGCACGCCACCCCTGTCATTATGCATGTCCAAAACGTCCGTGTATTTAAGGGTTAATATCTCGGCTAATTACCGATGATTTTTTCCGAAAATCCTTATCAATAATGCTTTTACACTTCTGCTACGATAGGTCCCTCCAGCACTCCTCAACACCTTTGCTGAATGCAGGTAAATCGAAATTTGTGTGTAACTGAAAAATGCGCTTTTCACGAAAACTATGTGTCCTAGAGTAATCGCTATATTTTTCTTGCAAAGTTTAAATTAACGTCTTCTGCTTCTAATTTTTTCATAATTTTAGTTTCAGTAGATTCGGAAATAGAGGTGGGGGAGGGGCATATTTTTCCACTATATTTTTTATGATATCTCTGAAAATATAATACCTAAAATTAAAATAAATGTATATTTGAATTAAGCGTAACGAAACCTCTCACACGAAATTCAAGCAAATTAATTAGTTACTTGAATCCCCTACATTTTGCTAAATATATTTTTGAATGTTTAATAATCTGTAACTATTTGGGTCAATATTCTTTATTACTTCCCCCCAATTTGAACGTTCCACGTCCCATATTTTACGGGTAAAATGCCTCTGAGAGACAGACACGGGAGTGATCTTATAATGGTTCCGTTTTTATTTTTTAGTATGGAACCCTAAAAATGGAGTACATTAATTAAAAATCCTGGTTCTGCGCTACAGAAATTTAATTCTGATATAGTGTTGCCAATTTTGCGAAATTTTTTATTCGAAAAATCCTAATTGATATAAGATATTTCGATTTGTAATTTTGCTTTCTTTTTCCGGCCTTGCACTTACACGGACAGCTGAGTTTCCGGAGCAATCATCCCCCATACGTTGTAATTTTTGCTTTCTTGATTGGCAGACATATCGTGATTACATAAAAGAAAATTTCTTTTTTTCGGAAATTCCATTATAAATTTAAAATTTCTGAATAAAAATGTAGCCCAAACTAGCAGCCCTGTATCTGTTCCAAAATGGTAATTTTAATAAAAAGTATCTTCATAACTACAATATCAAAATAAACGGTGACTATATTAATCTTCGAAGCGCATAAGTGGAAAATAATCCCGTGGTTATGGGGTTCAATTCGGAATTAATTAGGGTAACGCTGGAAATTGTTTTAATCCCTTCAGTTTAGGTCTTTAACCCTTTATCTACTGACGGTACTTATAAATACCATTAAAATAACTTGGTATAAAATTCATTTAATACATCGATTAGTAGTAATACAGTTTAGAAGAATGAGTCACAGTTGCATTATTTTATCTTCACCCAAAAGCATTATTGGTTACACAAAACAAAAATACTTTTTAAAAGGATGATTTCTTTTGCTTTTGCATCTTTTCAGCTTTCTTGTCGTTGGGGGGGGGGGGGGGATTTTTCAATTCGGAAATATATCTATATTTCTATTGCAAGAACATTATCTTTGTACATTTCCTAATTCTTCAAAATACTAAGAAAAAGATTTAAAATAAAAGATTTGAGTGGGGGTTATAAATATTGCACAAAATCCTTATAAATTTAAATTTAATTAATTTTTCTAAATCCTTCAATCCTTCAAAAAATTATTAAATGATTATGCAAATCTTCTAATGTAGTTTCAAAAATTTACGAAAAGTGCTTTAGAAGATAAAATTTTCGTGAATTTATAATTCAGTACATAAACGGTTAATGAACATACTAAGTATTTCCTTTGTACTCGGTGAGCTTTAGTCATTATGTTCAGATTTATAATCAGAAAACATTTTTCAAATAATTACCGTATATACTCCCGTATAAGTCGACCCCAAATTTGAGAGGAATAACAGACTGTATACCAGTATTTAAAGAAAGTTATCTTCATCTTATGTAAATACAGAATTTACTGATTTTAAGTAAAGCGAAGGCAGCTACAAGAAAATACTGGTATGGAACATATTTCTTTCTTGAATTTAGGGGTCGACTTATACGCGAGTATATACGGTATTACCATAACATTATCTCAAAATAACAAATTCTATCAAAAATATTATCGATACAAATGCTGTAAAGCTTAAAAGTCTAAGTAGAATGAGCACCCATACATAATATTTGTGTTCAACATTAAGCTCATAAGTCTATTTCAAAGTTTTGCTTTAATCGATTATCAAGAGCTTGAAGCAAGAACATACCAAGTTATAACTTCTCCCTGTCTCATATTTTTGTATACGGTTTTAGTTATTTGTTTGTTAAGGCTTTCACGCTGTTTTTGTAATTATTTTAAGACTTTATTTTGGGTATATTTTGAGAAATTATGGTTTAACAGTAAAAACAATGCTCGAAAACTTCAGCAATGTTTGAGAGGGAGATAGAAAACCACAACATTCATGTTAAGTACTTATTAGTTAACATAATATCTGAAGTAATATTATATACATTAAATTTTCTTATAAGAATTTAATTTTTTTAGATGCTAAAGATATTTGATAAAGTACGTATTTTAATTTATACTCGCAGATGTCGCCACATTGCAGGCATGACAAAATGTAAATTTGTATGTAAGCATTTGTAATGGAAACTTTAAGCTGTGTGTTAAAGACCCTACCGTTTAATTATGTAGTCATTACTAAGCTATGTGAAAAGAACATTATCATTGCTTTTAGTTTTGGTTGGAAGATTTTACGAGAGTTTTTTTTTTTTTTTTTGTTAATAAGTTATGGTTTCAATTAGAGTATGATTAAGCTTTTGATCTGTGTATAGAATTTTAGAGTTGTGAGATTATATGTAAATAAACTGTGTTTAAACCGAGATTGAGAATTTTTATCGAGTACGACTGATATTTACAATAATTCTGGGCCAGAGGATTATCTAGAAGATGTGTCATAATCACCAATGTTAGTTTTTCATAGCTGCCAACTTTTACGCTTTTTTGATACCACTGAAATTTAATAGAGATTTTCATCTTGTTTAATCATGAGATTTCGGCGAATAAATAAGGTAGAATTTACTGTAAAATTTTAATGATAAGATGAAAGCGTAAAAGTCGGCAGCCATGTCTTGTTCATCGCCACTTTCCTTCACTTGCTACCACATTCTACGTCAAATAAGTCAAACTCTTCTGAAATTAAATCCTCCAAAATGATATCGATTTCCGCCTCTTGGTTGGCTGAGTTAGTAGTGTATCATCATCTGTCTGAGAGTTGATAAATGCTTGCCCTTTGCAGTGGTAGCAAATTGTAGAACAATCGATGCCAGCTACAACTTGCAGGTCAAAGTTCACCCTTTTTTCACTTGCATGATATCATAGAAAGAAGTGCTGGAGGAACTGGGGTAGTGACTGGGAATAACCCATGTTTCTTTTCTTTTCAACTCCAATCCAACGGGCTTTTGGCATATCCACTCCAAAGTTGAATCTGTAGGTAAAAATTACCTTTTGCAAATGGACCCAATCGCGGATGAGAAGTCCCACTTTCAAAGCAGTAGACGAGAGGTGCTGTGTTAGAACCCACGTCACGCTCATTGTCCTAGCTGTTTGGAAATTTCCGTGGTTTTCTTCGATTCTATGTAAATACGGGATAGGGTCTCTCATAAATATCACCACGGAGGGCAATAGTTCCCTCTGCATACATCACTTGCGCAGATAATCGACCGCGACAGATACTACCACCATCACATTTTATAATGTAAGTGCAATAAATGAAGGATATTAAAGATAAGTATTATTTAAAGTATTTGTTAATTTTAACTAATTTGGCGTGTAAAGCATCTATAAGTTTATTATTTTGCTTCATTTTCTCTTTTCCATCTTTGCAAAAATATTTTTATAAAATAACACGTTTAGTTTTTTTAATGTATTTTTTTTTGTAATTGACTTATATACCCGAGGACATAGCTGCCAACCTCTCGATTTTCGAAATACCAGTAAATTCTTACAGAAATGTTCTCTTTATTTTATTTCAGAAATTATGCGATTTTATAGAACAAGAATTTGCGCATAAAAATATTGGTATTTAAAAAATCGTGAGATTTGCAACTATGATCGAGTACAAGTGGACCACCAAATTACAGAAGAAAAATAGGTATTAAATAATAATTATCTTTAATAATTAACGGAATAATTATTATAATTAATCGAAGAATGGTAACACAAATTCTTTGACCAAATAAGAACGAATCAATCCATTAAGATATCTCTTTTTACTCTCAAATTTTGGAGTTATCTTATTTCCGAATACAGGCGATATTTCCCTTTTTTGGAAACATTCATCGATATTCATTCTCATTTTATTTTACGAAATTTAAATAGTATTTTAAACTTGACGGAAAATTTATTTTAATTTATCATTAAAATTCTTTGTAAAAAACAACGCTTTCTAAAGCTAAATGCTTTTATATTAACCCTTTCCGGCGCGGAATAATTCTTTTTTATAAGCTGATGAAATGACACCAGAATTTATTAACGGATTTATTAGAAAATGTGAATTTGCTTATTTTCAAGTACGTTATAAAAGAAAAAAAATAATTAAATATTCTGGGTGCCAGTAAGATAAAAATTAGGCGTCCTTTTCTAAGGACGCCTCCGGCAAAAGGGTTAAGCTTTATCGGTCCAACCTCACTTTCCACGTGACCACCGCCCCCTGAATACTAGGCCTGAGCGCTGACACAAAAATGGCGGCTGCCGAAGGCGGATTTTTTGCAGCCTGTGTGCGGTCCCTTAAATATTCGTACCAATAATTTTTTAAAGTTTTTTACGCTTTGTTTTCCTGAGCGTAAACGAGTCAGAATTTTTTTTTATATAAAATACTGGTGTCAAAATTTGAGAGATCGTACACCTACGTTAAAAAAAATCCGCATTCGACAGCCGCCATTTTTATGTCAGCCCTCAGGCCTAGTATTCAAGGGGCGGTGACATGACATCGGAGCCAGCATGTCTTACACGAATTTCTCTCGGTTGGCACTACCTTTTTTTATGTAGCATATTCTGTTGTACGTAATTAACATGTTGAATATAAGTATATTAGAAAATATATATTTAAAATATAGTGGTGCGAATACAATATAAAAATAAAATCATGTGTAAAAAACTAGTGTCCGATAAGTATAAAAAAATTAGTTTTCTCTAATAATGAAAAAAAAAATATGTGTTAAAATCATTTAATATATAATTTACATTAGCTTTATATTTACATAAAATAACATTCTTTTCCTTTCAAGTGTTTGGAAACAAATACAAATCTTAATGCTCTGAAAGTATATCAAAAGACTTATTTACTTTGGTTGTACCCGAATTCTTGAGTGTAATTTTCTCTAGAGTCATTAACTTTAACGACATTCCAGAAAATGAATTAATCATGAACAATCTGGAGAGATACATAATGAATCTTTCATCAGTTCTTTTGTTCCAGTTTCTTAGGCAACGTTTTCCTTTAAAGATAAATTCTTGTATTATCTTAAACTGAATAATACAGTTGAACTTCAGATAGATTTTTACACATAGTCAGAGCTCCAAATATGAATATTAATTTTCCCTAATGAAATTTAGATGGTTATGATTTATTTTAATTTCAGAAAAAAATTAAACAGTTCAAAAAGAATAAAATGTTTATAAAATAACATAATTGTAAAGAACAGTTTGTTTTACAGGTGTTCTTAAAAATCAATCACATACGCGAATTAAAACAAATTCCTTTTTTCGGTATTTTGATAATAGTGAAAGATTCACGAAATTACTCTACAAAATGGTTAGTCTTAATTTGTAAGAAATTAATCCTTAAATACATGATTTTTCTTATGTTGTACATCTTCAATACAAGTAAAAACTACTGTCATAAGTAAAATATTCCAATTTAGTAAATATTTTAATAAGTATGAATCTAAATACCTTGTTTTGTAATTTTTTTTTATTTTGTAAAACTTAACACTTAAATGCATGAATTATTCTTTTAGAACTGTGTTTTTTATTGTTTTATTAAAAATTCGACGCCAGAAATTTTAAGATAGATTTTTAACTTTATTTAGTAGCATATTTTTGCAATTTTTTTCAGGATTAATATTTCTATATAGTGTTTCCTGAGATTTGCATGAATAGTGATGCAGATATGCATCGCTATGCATTTAAGAGTTAAAATTTAAAGAAAAAGATGCTTTCTTTCTTATCTTTCTACGTATATTTCTGAGGTTTATGCAATACTTGTGATAGTCATAAAGCCTTTAGATTCTTTTGTTGAATTCATCTTTTGGAATACTACAGTAAAACTCCGCAAAAAATCGGCGTCTCCGAAATGCACGAAATGTGAGCTATTTGAGAAAATTAACAATTTGTTAACGTAGTAATTGTACAAACTTTCTCAGCAAATGTTTAAAAACGCACTTGCCAGTATTTAAATGCACTTGGGCACTGTTTAACAAGTTAAGGCTGCGTTTTACTGCATCCATTCTACGTAGATTTTGTATGTACAATCCTCTTTTTATCATTCCCCTTAAATGAAAATCACACTTCGATAAGTTCGGTGACCGCTGCGGCTATAAAGATCCTTTTGAGTCACATTCACTGAAGGCGGCAGTGGCCTCTTTGATGTCCGTCTCTCCGCGCTATATCTCTCATAAATATACTCGGATTGCCCTGAAATTTTTGGATGTTATTGACGTTTACTATAGCATGATCCTTATTTCAATTGAAGTTTGTAGCACGTTTAGTTCATTTACTGGGGCAATCAAAAGTATTCCGTTACATTACGGACAATGGGAAAAAATTGTTTCAAATAATTTTTAGCGATGTTACACGCTTTCAAACTTAATAAAATCGATATGCATTTAAGAAGTGCACTAACATATGTATTCTGTAGAATATGCGGTGCAAAGAATAATTATTATTCATTTACAGTGCCACACAAAATAATTCCATTACATAATGATATAGGCGGGGGGCGTATTTTAATTACGTTAAACTATTTCGTATATATTGAAATTGATATGCGTCGCTCAGGTTTACTATAAGTTATTTCATATATAATACAAAGTGAATAGCATTTAAAGGGACATACAAAAGATTTCAAATACTATATTGTATCCGAAGTACTGTATATTAGCGATGATGGCTGGAAACGCCTTTTTAATTATGATATGCGCTTTTATGGTTCTCTATATTTATCCATACTATATGGTGTGTATAAATGCTATAATTCATATACAGGAACCCCCCCCCCCCCCAAAAAAAAAAGAATTGTTAAGGTTTAATGCGTATGAACGGAACTTGCTTAAGGGTGGATTTTAAATGAGTTATGCATTTTCACGTTGAACTGATTTAGTTTACTAAGAAATCTTTGTAAAATATAAATAAAATGATATACAGGGTCACGCAAAGAACTGGATTCACGGCCGTCTATGGATGATAAAATTTCTGGAAATGTGATTTCAATAGTTCTAAGAGTGTTTTAGTTTGAATTAAATTTTAGCTATATAGTGGCGCGTAATAAAGGTACTAGGTAAACTACAGGTTAGTACAAAAGTGCTCAAGTTCGTGTCCATCTATTAGTATAAATTGCTGAAGGAGAAATTTCAACATGTTATGCGTTTTCTTGATAAACTATATTTTCCCATTATATAGTATATATGTTGTAGGCTAATTAAGAAATCAGGCTCTTTGCAAAGAGCCTAGACTGTTTGCAAAGAGCCGGGCTAATTGGAGAATCGTCTTTCTTTTTCCAATTAGCCTGATATTTTTCAGGCTTATTGCAAAGAGCCTATACACCGTTAGGCTATTTGAAAAATGACCACTTATATCCCAGTCACGATGATTTTTTACGCTTATTAACCCATAACCCGGCCCGAACCCGAAAAATAAATTACAACAGACCGTATCTCGATCTGAGCAAGACAAAATAATTTCCGTCTGCACGCAACCCGACCCAAACCTAAAAATTCCATTTAAAAAAAACCCGGAATCTGAACCGAACCAAATCTGAACCCGACAACAATATTCCAATGAACCGTAACCTATCCGAGCAAGACAAATTGATTTCTGGGACATGCAACCCTATCCGAACCTAAAAATTCTATTTGAAAAAAAAAAAAAACGGAATCTGAACCCGTCAAAAATATACCAATGAACCATAACCGATAAGAGTAAGACAAAATAATTTCTGAGGACATGCAACACAACCAGAACCAAAAAATTCAGTTTAAAAAAAACCGAAATCTGTCACGAACCAAATCTGAACCCGACAAAATTATTCCAAAGAACCATTACCGGATCCGAGCAAGGCAGAATTATTTCCGTGGACACGCACCCGACTCGAACCTAAAAATTCCATTTAAAAAAAAAAAAACGAAATCTGACGCGAACCAAATTTGAACCCAACAAAATTATTCCAAAGAACTACAAACAGATCCGAGTAAGGCAAAATAATTTCCGTGGTCACGCAACCCGACTCGAACCTAAAAATTCTATTTGAAAAAAAACCCGAAATCTGACGCGAATCAAATCTGAACCCGAGAAAGATAATCCAAAGAACCATAGCCCGATCGGAGAAATACAAAATAACTTCCATGGACATGCAACCCGATCCGAACCTAAAAATTTTGTTTAAAAAAACGCGAAATATTACCCGAACCAAATATGATAACCGACAAAAATATTCTAATGAACCATAACCCGATCCGAGCAAGACAGTAATTTCCGTGGACACGCAACCGGACCCGAACCTAAAAATTCCATTTGAAAAAACCCTGAAATCTGACCCGAACCAAATCTGAATCCGACAAAAATATCCCCCCAAAACCATAACCAGATCCGAGAAAGAAAAAATAATTTTCGTGGACACGCAACCCGACCCGAACCTAAAAATCCCATTAGAAAATCCCCGAAATCTGAACCGAGCCAAATCTGAATCCGTCAAAAATATTCCAAAAAACCATAAGCGGATCCGAGCAAGACAAAATAATTTCAGTCGGCATGAAACTCGATCCGAACCTGAAAGTTCTACTTGAACTTAACCCGAAACCTGACCAGAACTCGAAATTAAAATACACCAGGCCGTATACCCCGATCCGAGCAATGCAAATTATTTTTCGCGTACACGCATTACGACCAGAATCTAAAAATTCCACTGGACGTCACCCTGAAACCCGACACGAACCCGATCGGAACACGACAAACATATTTCAAAGAACCGTAACCCGATCTGAGAAAGACAATATAATTTTCTTCGACATACAACCGGATTCGAACCTAAAAGTTTCATTTGAAGTCAACCCTAAAACCTTCCATAACCCGCGTTCGGGTCAAATTTCGGATTGAGTTTAACTAGAACTTTCAGGTTCGAATCGGGTTGCCTGTCGACAGAAATTATTTTGTCTTGCTCGGATCGAGTTATGGTTCTTTGGAATATTTTTGTCGGGTTAAAATTTGGTTCGGGTCGGGTTGCAGGTTGACTTCAAATGAAATTTTTAGGTTCTGGTCGTGTTGCCTGTCCACGGAAATTAATTTACCTAGCTCCGATCCGGTTATGGTTCTTTGGAATATTTTTGTCGGGTTCAGATTTGATTCGGGTTTTTTCAAAAGGAATTTTTAGTTCGGCTCGGGGTGCGCGTCCACGGAAATTATTTTGTCTTGCTCGTATAGGATTATTGATCTTTGGAATATTTTTGAAGGGTTCAAATGTCGTTTTTTTTTACAAATGAAATTTTAGGTTCCGGTTGGGGTGCGTGTCCATGGACATAGTTTTGTCTTGCTCGGATTGCGTTGTCTGTTGACAGAAAATATTTTGTATTGCTCGGATCGGGTTATGGTTCATTGGAAAATTTTTAGCGGGTCCAGATCTGGTTCGGGTCAGATTTCGATTTATTTTCAAATGGAATTTTTAGGTTCACGTCGGGTAACATGTCTATGGAAATTATTTTGTTTTGCTCGGATCCGTTTATGTTTCTTTGGAATAATTTTATCGGGTTCAGATTGGGTTCAAGTCAGGTTTAGGGGTTTTTTCAAATTGAATTTTTAAGTTCTGGTTTGGTTGTATGTCCTCAAAAATTATTTTTTTTTCCTCGGATCGGTTATGGTTCATTGGAATATTTTTGTCTGGTTCAGATTCCGGGTTTTCAATTAGAATTTTTAGGTTCGGGTCGGGTTGCATGTCCTCAGAAATTATTTTCTCTTGCTCGGATCGGTTATGGTTCATTGGAATATTTTTATCGGGTTCAGATTTGGTTCGGTTCAGATTCTGAGTTTATTTTTCAAATGGAATTTTTAGGTTCGTGTCGGGTACCATGTCCACAGAAATTAATTTGTGTTGCTCGTATCCGTTTATGTTTCTTTGGAATAATTTTTTCGGGTTCAGATTTGGTTCAAGTCAGATTTAGGGGGGTTTTCAAATTGAAATTTTAGGTTCTGGTTTGGTTGTATGTCCTAAGAAATTATTTTGTCTTGCTCGGATCGGTTATGGTTCATTGGAATATTTTTGTCGGGTTCAGATTCTGGGTTTTTTTCAATTAGAATTTTTAGGTTCGGGTCGGGTTGCATGTCCTCAGAAATTATTTTGTCTTGCTGGGATCGATTATGGTTTATTAGAATATTTTTGTCGGGTTCAGATTTGGTTCGGTTCAGATTCCGAGTTTTCTTCAAATGGAATTTTTAGGTTCGTGTCGGGTAACATGTCCACGGAAATTATTTTGCGTTGCTCGGATCCGTTTATGGTTCTTTGGAATAATTTTGTCGGGTTCAGATTTGGTTCGCGTCAGATTTCGGAGTTTTTCTCAAATTGAATTTTTAGGTTCTGGTTGGGTCGCATGTCTTCAGAAATTATTTTGTCTTGAACGGAACGGTTTTTGTTCATTGGAATATTTTTGTCGAGTTCAGATTCCGGCTTTTTTTCAAATAGAATTTTTAGGTTCGGGTCGGCTTGTATGTCCTCAGAAATTATTTTGACTTGCTCGGATCGGTTATGGTTCATTGGAATATTTTTATCGGGTTCAGATTTGGTTCGGTTCAGATTCCGGTTTTTTTAAATGGAATTTTTAGGTTCGGGTCGGGTTGCTTGTAGACTGAAACTATTTTGTTTTGGAGTACGGTCTGTTGTAATTTATTTTTCGGGTTCGGGTCGGGTTATCGGTAATTAAGCCTAAAAAAAGCATTCTGATTGGGAAATAAGTGGTCATTTTTCAATTAGCCTAACTTTGTCTAGACTGTTTGCAATAAGCCTGAAAAATATCAGGCTAATTGGAAAAAGAGAGATGATCCTCCAATTAGCCCGGCTCTTTGCAAACAGCCTAGGCTGTTTGCAAAGAGCCTGATTTCTCAATTAGCCTACGACATATATATCAATCTACAGATGAAATACAGGGCTGTTCAAAAGAATTGGAATGCATATTTAGTTATGGACGGTAACTGCTGAAATCAATTTTTTAAGTGTTTTATGCGTTTTCTAAAATGTTTACTTACTTATCTTATTTACCTTATTTCCCTAATTAACTAAGTTTTGTTAATGCATTCAGGAAGTGTCGGAAAGTGTTTCATAATCTATGATTAACACATGATTTTTCTTTCTTGTTTATAACCTATTTCGGTTTTATAATGCATGTGGAGAAAATCAATTTATTATTATTCAAAGCAATTTGGTTGTAGATTCTGGTGGCACTCTCTTTTCTGCAGTTTAATAACAGAATTGGTTTCCCGTTTAAAGATTAAGAAGTTGCGTTTTACTACTTCCGTACTGTTGGGAAAAGACCTTTGATGCATATTTTAATGTTATCTTTAACTTGCTCGATGATATGTGGTTTTTGTATGTACAATCCTATTTTTATCGTTTTCCATTAATAAAAATCCCATTTAGACAAGTCTGGTGACCGCTACAGCTATAAAGATCCTTTTAGATCGCATTCATTGATGGTGGCACTTTCTTCGGCCTCTTTGGTATGGGGAGTCTTCTGTCGCGTTGCAATGGTGGGAATTTCCACGAAGGAACGTCACGGGCATGTATATTACCTACTCTGGGGATATTTTTTTGCTGATGATCACAGAGTCTTTCCAAAAGAAAACGCAGAGAAATAATTTGACTTCTCGTCGAAGAATTTGAAACTGTGATGAGTTCGGAGCCTAAGCCTATGCTCACTGATCGCTTAGCAGAACAGTAAACAGCACATAAATGCAAGAAAGTGATCCCCATTGTATTTGAAAACACTCGCAACCGACATGCACTACATTATCTCTCTTCTCCTATTTATTCCTATCTCCATTACCGATACGCCTCTATGAAATTTTGTGTATGCCGCGATAACGGATTTCCTTCAGTTGTAAATCCCATGTTGTATTCCCGTATGCCTCAATATGCGCTGTCGTCATTTTGGAACAATAAAATTTAAATATTATTTAACAACAATGAAAAAAATCCATGTTTATTAGTATTTAACCCTTAAATGCACAATGATGCATATCTACATAACTTTTTATTTAACTTTCAGTAACCATTACATTTATATAGAAATATCAATCATGTAAACATAAAAAAAATATGCTACTAAATAAAGTTAAGAATCTGTCTTAAAATTTCTGGTATCTAATCCTTAATATAAGAATAAAAAAAAAACAATTCTAGAAGAATAATTCATGCATTTAAGGGTTAAGTTTTACAAAATAAAATTCATATAAAATAAGTTATACCTAGATCTATACTACTGATTAAAATAATTACTAATTTTGCACGATTTTAGTTTTAACAGTAGTTTTTGCTTGCGTTGCAGGTGCAACACAAGAAAAAGTTAGCGTATTATACAAAAAATATATCTCTAATGTTTTTCAATATATTCCCTGAGTAATAAACTTGTCTTAGAATCATATATAATTTAAAAAAAAAATAATAAAAAATCATGCATTTAAGGGTTAAAACTCACTTTTTTTTCAATACCAGTGATTCTAGAGAAGCATTTCCGAGGTGGCTTTTCCCACATTTTTAATAGAAAGAACCTTTGGCCTTCAGGGTAGGAGAAATAAAAAAAAAATACTTTGTTACAAAAAACTGGTATCATTAAAAAACAAAACAAAAACGGATCGACTAGAGCTCTAAATTTGAAAATCATTAGATTTTTTGGGCTCATTAAATACACAATCTATTTGCCTCAGAATTCATCAATTCGTATCATCATATCTGTACAACGTGGATTTATAAATAGGATCTTTTGAAACTTGCTGGTATTTCAAATTAAGCGAAATAAATTTCTTTCATGCGATATTTTCTCACATCATTACTGTCATATTTAACATCAAGTATCCTATCATACTTTATGTACATAAGTAATACTTAAAACATATCTTGACGTCAGTGTGCTAAGAACACAAAATGGTTACGGAATAAAATTTAATTGAACTGTTTCTAAAGCGATAAGATAAGGGATTCATTTTATTCGATAAATCATAATAGAAAAAGTAAAGCAAAATTTTTAAAAAGTGTGCGAGTATTACTATATCTAAAATATTATTGCTTGCTATTTATTTTTACATACTATAATTCACTGTAAATGAATTCAATGTGCTTTAACTAATTGATGTTTTCGTTTAACCCTCCGTCTACCAGACGGGTCCATTGGACCCGACAGGTACATACAAAATATTCATTCAAACCAGAAATTTCTTTAAAATAAACTAAGTATATAAACCAGACAAAAATAAGGTAAATAAATAAGTTAAATAGTTTTAAATAAAAATTCTGGTGTAGAACGTTTTATTAAAACTTGAATAAAATTCCCGGTAGATCTAGGGTTAAATAAATTTGAAGACAACTGAAATACTTTTTCTTAACACTAGATGCACCGTAAAAAATACCGTAAATGAATAGATTTTGGTTCGATCCAGAAATTTCTGTATAAAATATCAATGCAAAAACCCTTGACGGGTTAAAAGTTTCTGACGCAGCAATTTATCTTATGCTCTAAGAATTTTAAATATGGAACTTAAAAATACTGATATCAAATTTTGAGTGACGTTATGGTATTTCTTAAAAAATATATTTGTATTTATTTCATCATTTTATTTTTGTTTTATTTATAATCGCATGTGCAAAAGTTATGTTCAACATGAAAAGCTGCATAAAATTTTATTCGCTGTTGCTTTATCATTTACATCTCTCATAAATTCAAAATATGAGTTTTAAAAGATATGATATAAAATTTAAGTGACGCCTTGATGTGACTTTAAAAGGTTTGTTTTAAAATTCAATTTAAATTATTTTTGACTTGGTTAAAATATTTTTTTACATCTACACAATACTTTTAATTTTCCAATTCACTGTTAAATATATCACTTTCATTGAATCTATACTATGCATTGAAATGTATTTATTTCAATAAATTGATTTATCTTTTGTGTCACGCTATTCAAAATTGTGAGTAAGATTTATGTAAATGGTTTCTTTGCGTCAAACTATCCTTTTTCATACATTTCATGTAGTTTGGACACAATGACGCAAAGAAACCATTTACATAAATCTTACTCACAATTTTGAATAGCGTGACACAAAAGATAAATCAATTTATTGAAATAAATACATTTCAATGCATAGTATAGATTCAATGAAAGTGATATATTTAACAGTGAATTGGAAAATTAAAAGTATTGTGTAGATGTAAAAAAATATTTTAACCAAGTCAAAAATAATTTAAATTGAATTTTAAAACAAACCTTTTAAAGTCACATCAAGGCGTCACTTAAATTTTATATCATATCTTTTAAAACTCATATTTTGAATTTATGAGAGATGTAAATGATAAAGCAACAGCGAATAAAATTTTATGCAGCTTTTCATGTTGAACATAACTTTTGCACATGCGATTATAAATAAAACAAAAATAAAATGATGAAATAAATACAAATATATTTTTTAAGAAATAGCATAACGTCACTCAAAATTTGATATCAGTATTTTTAAGTTCCATATTTAAAATTCTTAGAGCATAAGATAAATTGCTGCGTCAGAAACTTTTAACCCGTCAAGGGTTTTTGCATTGATATCATTACTTTTTTGAGGTTAGTGATAAAATGATTAAAAAAAAGATACTTATGGAATTTAATGCAGATTTAATTTTTACTATTTTATTACAATTTTCCTTATAGCAGTTTGTATATAAAAACAAGTGGGTAAGTATAATCGCTGATCGCACAGAGGGTTTCATTTGATATTCCTTTAAAAACACTTTGTCCTTAAATTAATAAATCCAAAATGTTAATTTATAATTATTAAATCCTTACATAGATGGTGCACCAATAGTTCCAATTTTCATGGGGCAGGGAACGCATTCTTTTAAACAAACCACCTTCCAATTGAAGTCACCAAAAACCAAGTTGAATAAGCCAGACCCCGTTGTGTTGTTTCACAAACAGCAGTCTCATGTCCCCTCCTTCCCCCCTTTTTCAAAAATTTTCAGACCAGTACCTAAGAATGGAACCGAAATAATTTTTTCTCTTCAGAAATTAGGATAAAAAAATAGTATGCAGTACTCATAAATTTACTTTAATGCTATAAAAGACAGTTCGATTAAAAAGTTTCTGGTGGGCAATAAAAAATAATTGGTATTTTCAGCCAGCAGCCAGCAGTTACAGTGAAATTTAATGAAAACCTTTAAAACAAAACTATCATGCAATAAAATTCAAGAAATACTACTTTTCAAAATAATTACATTCAGCGTAATACTTTTAAAGAATGTATTACTTTTCCAAAGATTTTCTGCCCCCCCCCCCCCTACCCTGCGTACACACATGAATCGCGGTAAAAAAGAACAAGATCTTTGAAAAACAGAAACAACTCCATTATTGGGCACAGCCTTTGTAAGTTTGCTGATTTGAAAGCAGGGCCGAAATTAAGGGGGGCAGAGGGGGCATGTGCCCCGGACGCCAAATGAAGATTTTGTTTGTCGATTTTTCTCGCATCTGTGTTTTGCACGGTATTGTTAAAATCATTCTGTCTGGCGTATGACAAAACATAGAAGAATCTAAAGATGATATGGCATAAGGATCCTGTATAAAGCGGATTTTTTTTCGATTCCGTTTCCGAGATTTTAATCAATCAATATTCGACAAAGCCAAGGACGGATTCAGCTCATCATTTAAAGGGGGTCGTGGATTTCCTTTTTTGGGGTGGGGGGCGATCACATCCTCGTTATGAGAATTTTTTATATTGAAAGCTATTCCCAAATCCAAACTAACTACTTTTCTGATACTTTCGCGAAGTCATTTTCATTCGTAAATACAAAAAATTTGCATTAATATTCGTAAAAATATAAAATTTGCCCATTTTGTTCAGATACCAGGAAATTAGTTTCCCATTTTCTTATAAAGGCAAAGATTCATTCAGAAAATGTTGTCAAAGATAGCACTTTTAGCCAAGTTTTACGAGTTGAAGCCAGAGGAATGTCGTCGCAAGGGAACAATCGGCTGTCACTTCCGGAATTTCAGTTTAAAAAGTCTAACAATTGTCAACGATTAAATATGGCAAAAATTTGTGTTAAATTTTAGAGGTAACTAAACCGTACACATTGGCAGCTATGGGATTCTATTAGTGTCATAAAAATTGCAGGTGTAGCCTCTTCTTTCTGCTCAAAGTATTAAATAGTTTTTTTCAATCGAACTTATACCTTTGGAATGGATCATTTTCTTCTGAACTGATGGACTGGTGCCATCCATTATTTTGAAACAACCGTTATAAATGAAGTGTTAGGTGAAGATGAAAGAGCTGTCGTAAAAAGTTAGAACTCTGATTTTCTGGTCAGAAAAGGAAAAAAAAAATGGTCATAATTTTTTTTTTTTTTTCTGGTCAGGATGAAAAAAAAAATGGCCATAATTTTGTTTCTGATCAGAATGGAAAAAAAAAATGGCCATAATTTAAAAAAAAAAAATCTATGATATCTTTTGAATGTTGAAAAAATAAAGAAATAAAACATATTTTAAAAATAATTCACGTAAAATAGACGTCACTCTTGAACTAAACAAAAATAACTTTCCTGAAATTTTATACACCATAATTAGTATTTGTATTCTAGAGATTGTATTATATAAAATATTATTGAATTGTATTAAATAATGTTTTGCACTTTTGAGTTTTGACCCAACGAAATTGTTTTTGTTTGTTTTATTTTAATATTTTATTTTCAATTTGGAGATAATCGTATGGAGATTTTTATTCAAATATTCGGGGTAAAGTTTGAATTAACTCATTAGATAAGGTGAGCGAAATTCGAAAACAGAGATAGCTTTCTTAGAAAAGTGTGGAGGAAAAAAATACCCCTAAATTGGCAACACTGGTCTAACATCAGATTTTTTTTTAACTGCAATGCCTTGCGGGGAACTATTTTTGTGCATATTACATTTCTATAGTGTAAAATACTAATTTGGGTGACATAATTATTTTAGGAATAAAGTTTTCGCTATAGCAATATACTCGTATATATTTTTAAAGTGATTTTTTATACATAATTTATATAGTATGTGTATGTATGTATATATAAGCATTTGCGCCCTTTTGTAAGGCAATCGGCGCCCTTTTTATCCATTTTGCCACCGCCCTCTCAGTTATGCCAGTACGACCCTGAAATGTGGTACGCAATTGCGTCAAAAGATGGCGACACCAGAATTCTGATATGCTTATTATGTAAAACTTCATTGTTATTTATAAATAAAACATTTCAACTAAATTATTTATTATAAAATAATTATTACATCACAATAGTTTTTATGCAAGGAAAATAATAATTATAATAATAATAATATTATGGATGTCAGTGATTATATATTGATTGACCGTCATAATAATAAAAAATGATATTATAAAAAGAAGAGCTGAAATGAATTATTTTTTTACGTTTCTGATCGTGTGATTTATATTCAAATAATAATTACAGTAAACTCTCTGTAAGGCGGACTCTGTGTAAGACGGAAATCTGTCTAACTCGGAAAGAATTTCAAGTCCCTACGAATCCATAGACATAGAGTAAAATTTGTCTAAGGCGGAATATTGTCTATTGCGGAAAATTTTCTTGGTCCCGATCGATTCCGCCTTACACAGAGTTTACTGTATTAATGTATATTTTTTGTAAAGTGATTGAAATTAAATATATTTATAAAATTTATGGTAATATTTTTATTATTGAAAAATTGCCAAGAAATAATATCATCAAATTGGCGTCATTATAATAGTAATTTTATTTAACTTAATAGCAATTAAAAAATTACAAAGGAACTGAGAATAATGGTCAACTAACAGACTTTAAAAAAAAAAAAAAACCTCACACGCACCAGCGAGTATCGAACTGCCTATGTTAAGATCAGTAGACGATGGCCCTCAACCACTCAGCCGTGGGAAGACAAAACTTTTCTTCCCAAAAGTGGTTAAAAAGAAAGCATGTGTATGAATACAGTGTCATGCATTTTCGATGAAATTTCCATAGAATGGCGAAGAAATATAGTCCGATTTTTCATGCGCATTATAAAACGAACAAGAGTCTTGCTGGAAACAAGTAAATTGTTATTTGGTTCATCTGAAACATATTTATTTGATTTTTAAAAAATCGCTCGTGTCATTTTCGAGAGAAAAAAAAATCGAATTATTTAACGAACGAGAGTTTTCCCAGAAAAAAGAAAAGTGTTATTCACCTCGCCTTAATCACATTTATATTATGTATCAATTTAAAAATAATCGTTAGAACCGTTTTCGAGATTTTCAAATTAGGAACTTCCTCGATATTATACCAACGTTTTCACTTTAAAAATGACTATTTAGATCTCAAAATATACTGCACGTAGAAATGTAAAAATTTCAGTATACGATTAGACTGCAGATATAAGACTGTTCTAAAAAATTCAGAACAATAAGACGTATATCTGCTGAGTTATTAAAAGGCGGCTTTTCGCATTTTCTTTGATGTCGAGTTAGCTGTATATATGAGTTCCGCCATCTACGAATTCTATGATACGATACGATACGATTTTAACGATACGATACGATACGATTTTAGGCTTAAGGCTGCGTCACTCGAAATACTATCGTCTTCCATGATAATTAAAACATACAAAGGAGGAAACAAAAAGTTAATTATATACGTTAAACCGTTTTAAATAAAAATTCTGGTATAAATTTTTTTTATAAATCTCGAGTAAAATTTTCGGCTTTTCTAATGTTAAGAGAAACAAACTGTTCAACTACACATTACCGAAATGTTGTTTCACATTAACAAGAATGAATATATCACTGTGAAATCATACATGTTAATATTTGTTGAAAGCGTGTAAATTAGATCTCTTTTACAAAATTCTAGCCACAAAAATATATATTTCATACTCTAAATAGTTCATAAATTTCAATAATCACAAAACACTGCAGTAACCATATTTATTAATACAATTTCTTTGTAAAAAGATGGTATATAAATCATAATAGCTTTTTCTTTGAATAATTATAAGTTTCAGATAAAGTTTCTGAGCTTAATGTCTCAAGTCGGGAATCTGCAGATTTCTGCATATTTTTGTCACAATAATAGTAAATTATCACAGTCATGGGTTTAAAGCGATAGTATAGTTTCTATGCTTTACTCACTAACTGAAAGTTAAAATAAGTTGCAGTAAAGTTTCTGCACACTTAAGTCACAATCAAGTGTTAAAAGCTTTTGAGCTTGTCCCAATAAAGATAATTTCGAACACAAATCGATGTTGATTAGCGACAGTATTGTCTCTGTACGCGAATCACAAAATTGGATTTGAAGAAAAATATCTCTGTTGACGAGAATTGTCTCTGTCCATGGTGTGAGAGAGTTGTCTCTGTCCTTGGCAAAATAATTGGTTACTGCACAGTCATTATATGTAAAAATCACATTCGGGAATTGCCTTGATATCTGAAGACCCTGCTTATGTTTTTCACGAACCATCCTTTCACATTTTTAGCAATATTCCTGCTTTTCGGAATCCCTATAAGAAAGAAAATCTATCATACTTTTTTGCATTTCATTTAATATACTATGCACTTTAATAACATGATCTATCAAATATAAATGTTGTAAACTGAGACTATACTTTTAATAATGAGTACTATTATAACCTTTCCTTCTTTTTAATATAAGAAAAAACTATTTGTGTAAAAAAATATTGTTATGTTGTTAGCACAGCAAAAAGTAAAGAAAATATAAAAGAATTATCCAATCGTAGTCTTATTTGCTTAATCTTTAAGAGTTTGATTTTCTGTTGCCTGTAATATACAGTAGAACCTCGATTATCCGAAGTAATTGGGACCGACCCTCTTTCGGAAAATCGAAATTTTTCGGATAATCGAGAATGCTTCAATTTGAAGATTAAGGTGAAATATATTCAATGTTTTTTATTTTGGTAACAAGTTTTTAATAAAAATAAAGCAATAGCAAAATAGAAAGAAGAATTATCTGAATTTTAATTTTGAAATTAAGTACCTTTTACATATATCACAACGGTTTGAAAACATGTTTTGTTTGTCGCAGTTTCGATTGCCTTTGCTTTAAAGCTCTATCACGGAGGATTTTAATATTATTAGCTCACCAGTATCACAGTCTTTCTGCTACACCAGCCACGTCAAACCTTTCGCGACACATTCAGCAGCTTCAGAATTGCTAATTTGTTCGTGATCTTCGTTCCACTCCGCAGTTTACGGGAGCTTTCACGTTAAGTTCAAACAAACTCTAAGAAAGGGGTTCGAAAACATGTATACGTACTCGTAGTTCGGAAAGGACCGCTTGCACGTAAGAAATATGATAGAAAAAAAGTTTTCAAAATGGATTTTGCACACAAGGGATGTGGTAGTAAATAAAAATAGCTTTAAAAATAGATTTCGGTTAACCGAGAGTTTCGGTTAAAAGTGTTTCGGATAAAAGAGGTTCTAATACATTATAAAATGTAGTAATGATATAATGCACATTAAAAACCTTACTAATAGATATGATAATCTCTAATGATAATATTTTTTATGACATATCCGGGTAGCCTGAATTCGTCTATATCACTCTACTACAGACAGCAAAAACATACATAAAGCGAGAGACAAAGAATGTTAGGAGGTGCGTATGGTGAAGAACTGCAATTTAGCTATTTTAGCGGGGTTTTGTTTTATTCAAATATCTACTACTATTTCCAATTGGTAATTTTCGCCTTATCTAATCTGTTATTAAAGAAAGTAAATAATACTATTCGTAAACAGTGTTTTTTATCTGAATAAAAAAAATTGGCAACACTCAAGAAATGAGAAGGAATTCGCATATGAACGAATTCGCGTCTTAAGCGTGATTTTTTCCTCAAAGGATCGAACATTTATCGTGTATTAAGCGGGTAGCGTATTAAGCGGGATCGCGTAATAAACGTTCACGTATTAAATGTGATATTTTTGAATTATCCTTATGGGCGATGTTGAAGGGATTGGAAAAAAATCTGCGTATTAAGCCGGATTGCGTATTAACCGTGAGCGTCTTAACGGGGTTCGACTGTATATACCTAAACTCATTACTTCAGTTTAGTTAAATATAACTTTTGGATCATAAAGACATATAATTTCTATATATATTTTTACGCAATCCATAAACTATTGCTTAACCATTTATGATCGGGCAGTATATTAAAGTACCATTAAGCGAACATGTTACAAAATTCAGTTATTTCATTGATTGGCAGTAATACAGTTGAAATTAAGGTATATATACTTTACTTAATGTTCCTGAAGCTATTAGTTGTAGTATAAAGAAAAAATAGGTTTAACACAGATAATTTACTTTCAATCAAAACTGTTAAGCTTTCTGGGTTTTAGAAAAGTTAGAGAACTATTTTTATATTTATATGCAAGGCCATCTTTGTAATTCTATAAATACTCAAAATAACATAAAAAAAACTGATTTGAGCAGCGATGAAAATGATATACTAGACCAATGGTTCCTAACCCGGGGTACGCGGCAGACCGTTGCCACCGAAATACTCAAGGTTTGAGTACAGGAGTTGTGACGTCATCACTAATCAACCAGCTTCTCACTAATGTTGGAATTCACACCGGAAAATTTTGAATAGCACTTTTATTTTATTTGTGGAATATCTATCATATTACAGAACAATAATAACTATTTAAACTTACTGGTGAGATTTAGGAATACCCATATAAAAAATCAGCCAGGCACGTCCACACTGTGGCTTTCCGCATCTGGCCGAATTGTTAGTTTGAGATTCTGAATTATCATCAATAAGTTTAAGTAGTTTGTATTGTTTTATATGATGATAGATATTCCACAAATAAAATAAAATAAAATTGGTATTCAAAATTTTCCAGTGTGAATTCCAACACTAGTGAGAAGTAGGTCGATTAGTGATGATGTCACAACTCGTGTTCTCAGGCCTTGAGTATCTCGGTGCAACGGGCAGACCAGCTAGGGGTACGTAAAAATAATATCGGTAATGGTGGAAGTCCCAAAAATTGTTTAACTAAAAAGACAAAGAATTTTGATATTTTTACATTACAAAGTTAGTCTCATGTGTAAATCCAATATGTTACACTCAAAATGAGGGAAAAGGCCCAATATACCTAATAATTCATTGATAATGCAATGTCAGTAGCTCCACCCACTGATAAGCATGCATGAATATTTATATTGGGTCGTTCGAAAAGTCGTGTCCGTTTGAGAAAATCAATTCGAACCGGAAAATTCTGCCCGGTAATTATTAGACATCAGATATCGGAATCAATGTCTACTAATTAAATGATAGAATTTTCCGGTACGAATTGATTATCCCAAACGGACACAACTTTCCGAACCACCCAATATATTTTCCCCCATCTTTCCCAAAACTTCAATTAATCATTATGGAATATTCTTTTTTCATTCATGTAATTTGTATCGCTTTATTATATGGTTGTGATAAAATTACTAATGAAAAAAAAAAAAAGAATTTTTGAATTTAGGGGGGGGGGGTAGCGTGCTTATGAGAAATAGGGGTACTGCGAAATGAAAAGCCCATGAAAGGGGTATGTGAAAGAAAAAAGGTGGGAAAGCGCTGTACTAGACCCTTATAAATACCAATTTAATACTTTCATTTATCAGGAATGAGATTTCCGACTTTTTGTATACCAGTATAATCTTAGAAGAAATGTCATTTCATTTAATCGGAACATTTTTGCGATTTAAGAAAAAACATTTTCTCTAAGGATATACTGGTATAGAAAAAGTCGGAAATCTCATCCCTGATTAATAGACTTTCTAAAAATATGCGCAAATAAATATTGTTCAAATGTTTTAACGTTAAAGCGACAACAAGAACAACAAAAACAAAAAAATCCCCACGAAAATACTTTGGAAGGCTGATTTCAGCATTGATTCAGAATTTGGGATATTTGAGATATAACAGTTTAACCCCTTAACCAGGGGTGTCAAACTGTGGCCCGCCGGATACCACTAAAATTTTACAGTTACCTTTGCCTTATCTTATCGTCGAATTGCTGCGATTCAACTTGTCGACTATTTCTTTAAAATTTTAGTGGTTTCCGGCGGGCCACAGTTTGACACCCCTGCCCTTAACGCTCGAATTAAATTACGATTGAAAAATTCAAATTGCTTATTGGCACCTCTTTTATGAAAAAGAAATATTCACCTTTTTTAATGACAGGAAAAACGATACTAAAATATAGCCAATTTCACTATTTTATACAACTGGTGGGAATCAAACAATTTGAGTAAAAGACACAGCCAGAGAATATGACGGAAGCGAGAATTAAGGGGTTAAACGGCAATACCTTTTTAGTAGCTGTGAAGTCAAACTTATTACATAAAATAAGGAAAATATAAAATATAAAAATACTGGATACATACCTTTAACTTGAGAAGGTTCAATTGAACTGTTTACTGCTCCTGTTTTTGAAATGTAAGTATCAACTTGACTGTTAGGATCTAACTCATCAAGATCTTTCATGAAAGGATTAAGACCTGGATTTACCCTCTGCAATTCGTCATAACAATCTTTCATAAATGGATTCCAGATCATTTTAAGAAGAAGATGATTTTTTGCCCTGCTTGCAGTAGGTCTTGACTCCGGTCTAATCTTCATTATAAACTCCACAAAATGATGAGCTAGATATATATCGGTCGCAGACAAATGGGCTTTAGGGAAAGCTTTCTTTATGAGTTTTTGAAATTTGCATTCCTGAAATTATACAAGAGATTACGTTAGTTTTAAAAACAGACAGCGCTCTTTTTTTTCAGTATGTTGAAAAAGACAACATTTTGAATTTTAATATGCAGTATAAATCTACTTCTCAAATAAATTTGAAGACAAAATAAACAATCTAATATATGAAAATGAAAATTTGTCTACCTGTCTGTAATTCTTTACAAATTCACAGTTTGGAAGCCAGAATTGTGAAATGTTACGTACATGTGTGCTAAAACACGGCTGAGGCAACTAAAGTAATCCGGAATCGAAATAATTTATAGTTAAATTTAAATTAATAAAAAAACACCAATTTAACAGAAATTTCCTATCAAATTTAAACATTTTTCGTTATAGCAATTGCCAACAATTAAAAAGTCACAATAAAATTCTTACCACAACAATTACTTTTCTATTGGAAGATTTCCACTTGAAAAATGAAAATGAAATGAACAGTTTGACGAAAAAAAACTTGAATATTACGTCATATTGGAAATATAATGGGCGTCAGCAGGTGAATATGTAACATCATCTGAGTTTAAAATAACGTATTGAAACATGATAAAAACTCGATTATGGAAATATTGGCATATTATAACATTTTGAATTTTACACTTTTTTATACAGAGTTTTAATTAAATTCATGTGTATAAAACTTCGACTATTGTTTTTTATTGTTTGTTCTTGCTGTATGTTTAATTTTGAAATTGATTTTTCAAAACAAACATTCTTAAAATTCCGGGTAACGACGGATACTTTAGCTAGTTTGAAATATTTTGCAACAAATGAAACGAAATGAATCAAATGAAATGATACAAAATTCACTTTCATACTCCACAATTACATAGCTGCAGAATAACATTATTAGACTCTTCAGTTATCATTTTACTACATAAATTATAGAGTGAATGCCCCAAATGTATATTTTTTTACTTGATCATGTACTGTTGAGTAAGGAATACCATACTTCCTATGGGTTTGCCTTGATATTGGGCGACGTACTTTAAAATTGTTAAAATTTCTTGAAAGCTTGCTTAAATTACGCATCATTAGACTATTTAAGTAGCACTTAATCCGATAAACTACAGTGATTGCCCCAAAAGGCTATTCTTTCACCTCACTATGCATTGTCGAGTAAGGAATATTATGTTTCCTACAAGCTTGTCCTGATGTCGGACGACGTGCTGTAAAATACCCCAAGGCTTGTTTAACCCCTTAACGGTCGCATTAAATTACGGTTTAAAAATTCATATTGCTTATTGCCACTAATTTTTTGAAAAAGAAATAGTCACCTTATTTAATGACATGTAAAATGATACCAAATAAAGCCAATTACACTATTTTATAAACCTGGTAGGAATCAAACAATCAGAATAAAACACACAGCCCGTGAATATCACGGGAGCGAGAATTAAGGGGTTAAAAGGGAGCTCAGGGCTTGAAAACGTTTTAAAAAATTGATTTTTTTAGAATCTATTTTGATTATTCAATCACTTTTGAACACAGTGCAAAAAACTGCATAAAAATATTTGCATTTTTTTCGGAGTTATAAGCATTTATGTAACAATCACTTTCATAGTCGCACCCATTTAATTGCAAATTTAAGTCGCGTTTTCTCAAAACTTGATTTTTGACGACTGTCCGTAAGATTAAAAAAATCTATTTGATGGAATGGCTTAAATTTTTTTTGCATGCATATAACATCATTATCTATAGAATGAATTAATATATTTTAGATATCTTAATATTTTGAGTATTTATAAGGGAAAAAACTTGTATTTTTTAGGGTTTTTTAAATTTTCAAATTTGAGAGTTTTTTAAATAAGGTTTCCTTTGAGTGAAAGTTATGTCCTTATTTAATTCTATACAGTAAAGTTTCCTGATCATTTTAAAGCAAAAATTAGGTTCTTATGTCAATTCAACGTTAAGATATCTTACGGATTTGATATGATACCTACATTTTTTTTCGAAAATTGTGTTATATATATTTCGCTATATTTTTTATTCTATTATATTGAAGTACTTCATTTTATAATATTATAAGATAAGACTAGAAACATACCTTAAAAATATCAGAAAGTTTAAATTAGTTAAAATGAATACACCTGTTTTTATATGGATTCGAAGCCAGAGATCTGTGTACATGTTTTTTGGTATCGATCAAGTCCTGAGTCCCCTTAACTTGCACATCATTAGGCTATTCAATTAGCATTTTGTCAGATAAATTAGAGTGACTGTCTCAAATACCTATTTTTTTTACTTCACTATCTACTGCAGAGAAAGCAATATTAAAAAATTTCGAAATTTGTTTATGATATTTTTTTGAAAGGGCAATGGTGTACGATTTTGAATCTGTTTTAATTGTATTCCTACGATTACTAAAAGAGAAATTATGGCCAATTTAATAAAGAGGAGGTAATGTGTCAAATACAGTAAGTAAACGTAGGAAGGCCAGGAGAAATGTAAACAATGCCTCTTTGCTTGATTTTCTTACTTTGTTACATAAAAATACGAAAAACCTTAATTTACACTTCTAGATTAATTAGATAGATTTAAAACAATATACTTAAGAAATCTTCAAATACGATTTCTGGAAAATAAATTTTTCTATTATTTTCATGTTAGATAAACATCACTAAATAAAATATTTTAAACAAATTTCAGTGAAATTTTGTCAAAATGCCATGTTACTCTCTATGTTCTGAACCAGAATCTAAGCACTGTATGATATTGTATTTATTTTATAGGTACTCAAATATATAAAAATTGTAATTTTTTATTAAAAAATATATTTTTTGACATAATTTGAAACATTTTAGCTAATTTTAAATATATTGTAAAACTCCTAGTTTAGTGTACATGTAAGTTTAACAGTAGTATTGAGCACGGAGGAAATTGAAATATATCTTCTTTGACTGAGTGTATGCTGCCTGGCGTAAGCATGAAATTTTTTTCTAAAAAAAATGACAAAAATCCCTAATTTTTTAAAAATGTTATGAACATATTCTAAGCATTTTATATTTTTTCATCATTATGTTTACAACTGAGCTGAAAATATATCTATTTATTCAACAATGCACATTTTTTTAACACCTTGAGTACATATACAGGACTGCTGAAAAAATTCGGATAATTTTACGATTGTAGATGGGAACAGCTGAAAATGGGTTTTGAAATGTGTTATGCGTTTCCATATGGTTGAATTAGACGTAATATTTTAATTTTTTAAACGGTGCAGTCTTGTTACATAATTCTGAATGTGTTGGAAAGTGTTTCATAATCTATTCTTGACACATGATTTTTTTCTTTCCTTTTTTTCTTATCAAAGTGGTTAATCCGAACCAGAAGCATTGCGGAGGTTTCAAGCTTTGAAAAATATTTGCAGCTTTACAATGACTGCAAAGGGAACATAGCCAGAACTTAAGGACATCATTTCCTCAACATTTCCAAGAATCTTCTTAGCATGAATGTCGAACGTGCTATTTTGCGATTTCAAACGATACTTGAAAATAAATGCCAACACATTGAAGAGTATTTTTCTAGATAAATTAATTGTACAGTGTATAAGTTTGTATTTCGTTAAGATATTGAAAAAAATCGATAATTCGCCCTCTGGTGCACCTATTTTCATTTCTAAGGTTTTCAAACTTCATAATTTTAATATGAATAGCTTCGACTACATATTGTTTTGAATAGGTGAACTTTATTAACGTACACCCTTGTACATTTGAAGAAAGTTTCTTGCGCATTTTTGACAACAGGCGAAGCAAAAAATTAGACATCAAAATGTGGTGAAAATTTTGGGACTTCTATTTCAAAACGTGTCGTTTCTCTTCTGGTAGATGAAAGAGACCATTGATGCCCTGATGTTGATGATATTGTTTGATATCCAAAGATAAAAAAATAAAGGGTGATTTCGATTTCGTGTTATTCCCCACATTCATGAAGTATTGTCTGTGTTTTATAATTAACGACGTTTATTCCAAAGCGGATTTCTCCTAAGAAGAGCTCTTTAACCCTCTCGCTGCGTAAGTAATTCTTCGCAATGAGCGTCTTTTACAGAATTTTTTATCGTTTATCACCGGTTCTTTCAAGCAGAAATTTTTGACTATCGTAATCGGGGAAAATGTCCTGATTAAATCAGGCAAAGTTTTCGCTAAAAATAACTGGTGGGAAGAACCATATAGTATGAATTTGACGGAAAAATGCATGTCCAAGCATATCTCGGCTTGCGCAGCGAGGAGGTTAAATGCTATAACATATTTCGCGATTTGTTCCTGAAATATGCATGTTTGATTATGTCATACTT
Organism: Maratus speciosus; assembly: GCA_963932465.1. NCBI lineage: Eukaryota > Metazoa > Arthropoda > Arachnida > Araneae > Salticidae > Maratus > Maratus speciosus. Next base: position 228,505,606 of record OZ010794.1, on the reverse strand, counting down.
ATAGTATACGATTCTTGTGTGAGGGTTTTAGGTTCATGAACACTGGCGCATTTATGTGTTATCACATTTAGTATCACTGACCTAACAAGAAAAACCTCTCGAACAGTAAGTTGTCCATAACGATATCCTGTCTTAATCGAAAAAAATGCATCGTCCCGAAGGAAGATACGTCACACATTATCCTTATTAATAATTACAATACTATACCTGCTAATATGGAAACTTATATAAAATTAAGTTTTCTGTTGTTCTTACAGATTCCATTTTCACAGGTTTTACTATATAATTGGTTTCGGAATTCTCAACAAAATTTGTAAACGTTATAATTTGAATTTTTTACCCACTAGGGATGTTTAATTTTTTTAGTGTAAAAAGATATAAAAGTATTATGCTTTACCTCTAGAGCTTTCTTGAGTAACGGCCATAAATCAGACCACCAACGAACATCTTTTCCAGTTAATCGATTCGTTTTCATAAGGTAGTAATGCCCTGTCAGAATATTCAAAGCTAGGATAGAGAAGGTCCACATGTCGTATAACTGGCCTTGGATGCCCTCAAAATTAAAACATTCTGGCGACCGGTAAATAAATGGTGACAAGGGCCTAAAGGAAAATAGATTATTAAATTAGAAAATATGAAAGTATGAATTTTTTAAAATTTTGCTACCAGGTAATATCAGTTAAAGATGTTGCATCTTCATGTGAATGTCTCAGGCATAAAACACGGTAAATGACATTTAAAATTTTTTTTTTCAGATTTTTCTTGAGGTATTGCTTAACCTACACTTTGGTTTGTTCATACAAATTAATAAAGTTCTGACAAATTATTAAAAGTAGATACATAAATTATTATTTCCAAAGATAAATTTTGATATGAATTGTAATAACGAATACTCTTTGCTCATTAATCCAATAAAATAAAATTTATCCGAAAAAAGATGTTTCTGAAAAATGAGCTGTGTTTTAGCAGGCAATACCAATAAATTTGTTTGTAGTTTAGTTTATAAAATATCAATTTTGAATATCTCGAAACTTGTAATTTATTAGTTTCCTTTTTGTTAGAACCCGAGCACTTCATATAACAAGATCTGGGGAAAAAATCCTTTAATAGAAATTTTGATTAATATAATTCTTTATAAAACACATTTCTAGAAAGGAATTAGTTACAATAATAAATAAAATTTTGTTTAATAGAGACTTCACTGTAATTATGAACAAATTGGAAGAAATTGTCATATTAATATTGCTTAATTTATGATTATTATAGCATATTTTTAAGACGTATAAGAACATACGAAACAGGTAATGTTAAAAGGGCCATTTTCATTATACTTTCCTCAAAATCTGTTGCGAATATAAACATCGCTTTTATTTTGAAGGGAATGAAACATATATACATAATATTATACTGAAATAAACGCTATAAAAGAAAAGAAATATTTTGTATAGAAAATTATGAAAATACTTTTTTAAACCTTTATCAGGGTTCGTGCGGGTAGCGTTACTTTCAAGGTGAAATACCAGCATTTCTTTATAAAAAATAAATCTAGTTCAAATGCGCGAAATTTCGCCTTATTTAAAGGATGTAATGTCTGTAAGAAAATACAAGTACCGAAGAATTTTCTGGTCTTTAAATTCAAGGACCCGTACGAACTCTGATTATAAAACGTAAGGAAAAAATTTCGAGATTTCATCTTCCGATGTTCGACCACGCCCGATGCTGCTCAACTTCAGAGTTGTGATGAAAACCAGTGATTTTCACACCGCCTCCTGAATACTAGGTCTGAGCGCTAACATAAAAATGGCGGCTGCCGAAGGCGGATTTTTTTAACGTAGGTACGGTCCCTTAAATGTAGACATCAGTATTTTGTAAATATTTCTTAGACTTGTTTAATCTCAGAAAATTAAAGCCGAAAAAAACTTAAAAAAAATTATTGGTACAAATAATTAAGGGACCGTACACACGCTGAAAAAAATCCGCCTTCAACAGGCGACATTTTTGGTTCAGCGCTCAGGCCTAGTATTCAGGGGGTGGTGGATTTTCAGCGTTGTGTGACGTTAGTCCACAACGCCAGTCAAGTACAATATATAACTTCTAAAAAACAAAAAATATGTAAAAGTGCTAGATCTTCTTCCGTAAAATAAACGGATTTTTTTAGTATTAACTGAGACGCCCAATTTACCTTAAGTAAAATTCCGAATTACTGAAGATAGATGATTTCAAGAGCATTGTTTACGGTTTAAAAATTTATTCAATTCACATAATTATCAAATCCTTTAAAATTGTGCAACCAATTGAAATTTTCTAATAAACTCAAATTATATAAGTTCATAATTTGTTCTTTATTAAGAAAAATTGTTGATTTCATGTAACTTTCAGCAAGCTGTTTTGCTGTCATACTATAATATATTCCTTTATAAGCTTTCTTGATGAAATAAAAAAAAATAACTTTGCTGTTCTGGCACTTTTAAGGACTGATTAACTGCAGAAATGAAAAATATGTTAGATAACTTCACTCAGAAACAAGCTCATACTAACTTCCATCATTTCTTCGAAGAGCAAATTTGAACTAAAATATCGCTCATCCGGCAAGAAAAGTGACACAAATCAAAAATACCACATTTAACAGGAGACTAAAATGTGATTGGAATCTTTTAATTTTTAGAGTGGTATAAAACTATGGTACTTAGCATGCAGCTGTAAAAGCTTACATAAAAGCGTCAAGAAGGAGAAGAAATAGAGAGGACTGAGTAAATTTAACTCACTCATCCATCTAACTGTAATTTCAAAGCTACAAATAGCGCAATATAGCGGTCTTTCGGATAAGTACATTTATGACACTTTTCCCGTTAGTACTTAGTACTGCATGTAGCAGTAAAAGCTTGCAAAAAAGCATCAAGAAGAGGAAGAAACAGAGAGGATTGAATAAATTTAACTCACTCCTCCATCCATCTGTAGTTTCAAAGTTACAATAGCGAATTATAGCGGTCTTTCGTATAATTACATTTAGACACTTTTCCCGTCAGTATTTAGTACTACATGTAACAATAAAAGCTTGCAAAAAAGCGTCAAGAAAAGGAAGAACTAGAGAGGATAGAGTAAATTTAACCCATGCCTCTATCCATTTGTCGTTTCAAAGTTACAAATAACTTAATATAGCAGTCTCTCGGATAACTACATTTATGACACTTTTCCCGACAGTACTTAGCATGTAGCAGTAAAAGCTTGCAAAAAAGCGTCAGGAAAAGGAAGAAATTGAGAGAGGATTGAGTTAAATTTACTCACTCTTCCATCATCTGCAATTTCAAAATTGCAAATAGCGAATTATAGCGGTCTTTCGGATAACTACATTTATGACACTTTTCTTCTGTACAACTTTCTTCTGTATATACATAAAAATAGATAAATGCTTTGTTAATATTATAAATGGCATAAATATTGAAAAAATCGCTTGTGTATCGTAAACAGTGGCCATAGAAAATATTTTACTTCTCTCGCGAAGTCAGTTTTCTCTATCTTATGAAGTCACTGGAAAAGAAGGCAATACTGGAAAAGTAGCTAATTTTCACGTGTGTGTATATCTCTTATATAACTTTTAAATGTAAATCTAATGAGACATTCTAATGCCATATAAATGACTAAATTATAGTACACAGTTTTATACTTTCTAACTTCCAACTAATATTCCGTAAAATGCAAGTTAAACTGATCCATAATAAACACGTTTCGAGCCAGAAAATTTTTAAAGGAAAGATTTGAAATAAAATTCACTTAGAAGTAGGGAGATGGGGAGAGAGCAGAAAAAAGCAAACAAGAGGGGTGCAACGATACATCAAATAAATCTTCGTGTTCGAAACTGTGTTTGTGTCAATTTAATTCGCATATTATGGAAGCTTAGTTGTAAGTTGGAAAGTATGCAGTTTATAGGTCTGAGAAACGTTTCCTTTAAAATTAAAAGTTTATTTATTTATAAAAATACAAACATACATCAACGGGTTACTTTCAAGTTAACAGACTTAGCAAGTGCGTTTCGGTTTCAAAGAGAAACAAATATTGAGTAAAAAAAATCCTTGCTTTTAGATTACTTAAAAAAAAAAGACTTCGTATTTTTTCTTCGTTAGACGAACAATAAAATCTAATTGATTCTTGCTATAGGCTATTTCCATGAGCACTTGTAGTGTAAGTCGTGCTACGATTTTTTGGCTACCAGTATTTTAGAACGAAAAACGGTGACTCATTTTATCAGAGATATCTCATTAATTGAATAAGGGCAAGCAAACGTTTCGAAAATAACGGTGGCCAGCAAGCATAGCAGTTATCAGCAATGTGACTTACGCTACAAAAACTCATGGAACTAGCCTATATTAAAACATAAAACATAAAACTATGTAATTTGTAAAGATCTACAGTAATTTTTTAAAACTTGCTACAGATTTGGAGCCCTCTTTGCTATGAGTCTTAGGGTTTGGACCCTATGTTCTTATTCTTTAACACAGCCCTGAAGAGGTTGACAGGGATGAAATGAAGTATCTAAAAGAGTTTAAAAATTACCTATTTATTGGCTCCTTGGTAAAATTTAGCCCAGAAAAATCCGCCAACAGGGCATTATCTTCATTGTCAATTAAAACGTTGTCGGTTTTAATGTCTAAATGACATAATCCATTGTCATGAAGGAACTGTATTGCAGACAAGATTTGTAGCAGCCACTTTTTGACTCTACTGAAACTGTTCGGATCCTTTCTAAATTCTTTGCTGCAAACCATATCATCTAAAGCTTTAGGCAAGATAGGCATAAAATAAAGTTTTATATCTAGCTCTTCAATTTCCATAACGTTCTTAACTTGTACCAAATTAGGATGATGGAGGGTAGGCCAATACTGATCTTCTATTGGCCAAATTTTCTTTTTATGAACTATTTTAATTGCTTCTTTTTGTTTATCCGGAGTGAGAACCGCAATCACATCCGCGAATCCTCCTGTTCCCAGATCCCGCAGGAACTTGTAATCTCTTTCCTGAAGATAACGAATAACGGCTTTTTTAAGCTGTTTTCGAGACATATTAAATTTGCTTTAAAGATTATATTTAGAAATATTTCTTAAAAAGCGTACAATGGAGAAAAAAATTAACTGAGAACAGAAATAGTAAATCAACAAATTTGTTTTTTTCACACTTCGAACGTTAGCATAAAACACTGTCAACTTTTAATCGAAGTAACTACGTTTTATCTTTTATTGTTATGCAATGTTTCGAAATCATTCTTGCAAAATAATTTTACTTTTTGAGATTTCAACTATTATGAATGACACTAAATATTTATTTCACAATATTGTTAGAATATCAACAATGGTTAGAGTTTTCTAACAATAAAATTTAGATATGATGCATTGTTAAGCTCGTGCAAAAATGTGACGTAATGATTCACATTATGAAGCGTTCACAGCATGTTTATTTTTCACAAAATTTTTAAAATTAGAAAATTTGGCATTATTGTCATGAATAAAATTGTAAATATATCTGTAACAAATGAAACACTAGAAATCTCATTTACATTTAATTTTAAACACCTTTATACGGCCTTTTTGATGATAAACAGCAGAAACTTAAAAAAAAAAAAAAAAAAAACCGCTCGTTTAAAAAAATTTTTTATTATTATTTTTACCCCCCCCCCCTTTCTTTAAACAAATATATGTTTATTATACAAAGAAACATAAGAGTGCGTAAGAAATGTCTTCTTAAAAAATATCATTAAGGCAATGTTAACGATGTTATACTGCAAGAAATGATTAGATTTATTTGAATGATAAGAAGTTGTTTTAATGCATTAAGAAGACACTTTTGTTATTGTAAAGCAATTGAATCTATCTTTTAATATTAAAAGGGAGTAGTTGACAGAGGTTTACCGTCCTTCTTCTATGATGAACGCGGATTATATGAATATTAAAGTTAAATATTTTAATCCATTATTTCAATTTAAAATCATGTTTTAATAAGTCATTATCCAACTGAGTCTGTAATGCTTCTTGCACATTTTTTAAATGCTTCTTTACCATTTTATATGTTGTCAATTATAATATTCATGAGTGCTTTTACCATTTTGAGCAACTTCGCGATCACTCGTTACACAAGATTGTTAACATTTATGAAGTTCTCAGGTTTAGAATCAGTAATTCTCGCGATTTATAAATATATATTTCAGTGTGTAACACCGTTCATAAGTTTAGGCTCTTTGTAGCAGCAGCTAATATGAAGGTATTGTACTCAAAGTGATAGAACAGTGTAGAAGCAGACAATCAATTGGCACCGCAAAATTATATAGTATTTTCCCGCTACTTTCATCACAGAATTTCAGATATTTTCTAAGGCGAAGAATACTATTAAAATTTAGTGGTGACAATTGACCAACTGCTTCGCCACTGTTACATCATTGTACTCAGTGTTGCCAAATCTGGCGAGTTTTGTGTTCAGAAATTCCGAATTCTTGCCAGACAGTTTGACAGTGAGTCAAAGTTTTAGTCTATTAGTAATGCACAATCCGCTCCACTCCGAAGCTTTAGCATGCAAGTAGTTTGGGTTACAGAAACACGCCACGGGTCTCGGCTATTAGAAAATTTAAACAGTTATTTTTTTTTCGTAATTTCTGAATAAAAAATATGCCAGTAAACAAATTCCCGACTTCACGCATTAATGAAGAATAACTTGGTAGTATTCGTCGTTTACTTCGATTTCCATTTTAAAAACCGTCAGTAAATTTTTGGACAGTGTAATTTTGAGTAAGAGATTGTTATATAAGTAGGAGCACATATTTGAAAAAAATTGTACATTTCTTAAATTGAAATCATATACTTTAATTTTGTAACTCAAAATTGGACATTTGGAAACTTGAAGCATTGATCTTTCTATTTCCCTTAAACATAGCTATCAACGACTGTGGTTTATTTTTTTTTTTTTAAACCACTAGATTCGAAGTGAGATTTTATTTAATCACAGATTTCTAGGATTAAATAAGGTTATAATTTTTCTTCGGAATCACTGGTGGCCAGAAAGTGCAGCAGTTGGCAGCTATGCCTTAATTAGAATGACCTCAAATGAATCAATAAATTACTCTGCCTCAATAATTATCTTCCTTAATGTTTGAAACTATATATTAGAAAATTTATGAAAAAATATTATAAGATTTAGATAAATTCTTATGAAAAATAGAAATAATAGATAGATTCTAATGAAAACAAAGTTATGTATTATGATTCGATAATAAATGAAAATGCGTTTGTAGTCGCAAAATTTTCATATAACATTTTCAGGTGCGTTCGCCATTATATAAATGCGAAGCACCTATAGTCGTCATCTGTCCACCTTTAACAGCGCAAAAACTACACAACCAAAATTGTTTGGAATTTTATATGTATAATCGTTGCAGAATTTTGTCGAGTCATTTTAAATTTTATGAAAATCCAATCAAAACTTAAAAGATTTGAATAAAATTTTCTTCATTCTATTAAATACTATCATACGTAATTAATTCAATGATATCCCATGATAGGTAATGATTCTAAGTTGCCATGGTGCTTACGTCCTATTTAACTCTATTATTTCCCTATTACTGAATTTAATATATATAATCGAAATAAATTTTGTATTCATGCGTTTTTGAATAAGAATGAACAGCTACTGCACCAAGATCTGAATATTTATAAAACTAGTTATAGTACGAACGCACCTCATTTACCACGTTTGAAGTACAATTTCCGGCTTGTTTAATAATAGAAAATTTACGCCTATCTAAAATGACTGAAAAGTTGTAACCCAGTGGCGTTATCGGTAGCGACAGCTACTGCCGCGCCGGGGGTCTGCGTTGGAATCTTCGGGTAAGACATGGATGTATTTGTGAGTGTCCATTGTAGTTATATAACTATGCAATGGATAAAGAAATAAAATTAATATGGATTGTTGTTGTTTCTGTATAATAAGGATCATTCGAGGCGAAAGCCGTAGTTGCTATAGACCTCAAAGCAATCTCCACTACCACTACTATCTACTGAAAAGTTAACCACTTGAAAAATATATGGGCCATTCTCACAATCTTTTGACTTTTCAGGAATAAAAATCTGGTGAAATTAAACTTACTAAAATAACATTTTAAACTTATAGACGAGTGCCTTAATGATTCAAAATAAAGAAAAAAATGGTCAGCAGCAAAAATATTTTTATTTAACTGAGGTTTAAGTTAAACTTGCGAGTTTAATTTTACTTACCATTTTACTGTTATAACTTTTTATTTTCTGCTAAATTTTTACTTATAATGAATTTGCATAGTACCCACAGGATAGTCATGTAAGAAATAATAACAATGTAGTATTTTTAGTACAAAATTTTGGTATAACATTGTCTTAAAGGGGTGTTAATGAAGAGACGGCAAGGAAAAAAAAAAAGGGATGGTAAGGATGGGACGGTAATGAAAATTATCACCTAATTTTAGGCAAATCATGTTAAGACTAAGTGACAGCCACAATTTTCATTGATTTTTAGAAACAATTATTTACACTGGATTAAATAATTTTTTTTTATTTATTTATTTACCTCGAAAAGTGCTGGAATAAACCTCGAGGGCGGTAAGACTACCAATAATAGATGCCTCAAATAGATATTTAAATGCAGATTTAAATTCTGCAGTAAATTTTCTGTCAAAAAATTTTAGCCATTCTTTCTCTAGCATACCTCTGCACGAGCAAAAATTTGAAAAAAATTCTGTGGCTGCATCTGAAATAATTTTCTGTATAAGTTTAGCAAGAGGGACGGTAAGGAATCTAAAACCCAGGGACAGGGTTAAAAAAAATTATAACAACCCTAAAAATGTGTGCAGGTTATTTTTTTGTTACATATTTACATAAAACAATAGTCTCAGTTTTGGAAAAAAATTACATCGAATTACTTTTATTGAAACAATTTTATACAGACAGCTCCAAACTTAAAAATCAGCATCAGGGACACGGTTCGGTATAGGAATTTCGTGGTACATTTGGAGCCCAACATTGCCCAAAACTTATTTATCTCGTTAATATTGTTATGCAGTCATGCAATGGGACATTTTCCAGTATAAGAAATAAAAAAAAACCCTCAGGAATATGTACTAAGATAAAAATTACTATTCAGGGACAGAAAAATATAGAAAAGTCAAAAGATTGTGAGAATGCAGTATATTTAGCTTAGCTTTAGCGATTGTTTCGCAACAGTGTTGCCAAATCCGGCGGTTTTTTTATTCTGAGATTCTGATTTCATATCAGAAAATTCTGAATAGTAAATTTTAATTATTTTATTTCAGGATAGTTTATCTTTATGGAAAACAAAAATTACTGTTTTAAACATTCTGGTGCGAATTCAAAATTTTTGAATGCCGGATTTCGCAACACTGTTTCTCTGTATATTTTGTATGAAAAATAAAATCTACTTTTATTAATAGACATATTAAATAAATCGGAGCATAAATGTAAAAAAAAAAAAAAAAAACATCCAAACAAACAAGTTAAATGACTGCTTGGACTTAATCATTGTCACAAAGGTAAAAAAAAAATTCTGAGTGTAACTTGCTGTGATTCAGTTGATTTCAAAATTAACTGATTAACCCCTTCTGGACGAGCGTCTTTTACAGAATTTTTAGTCTATTATCACCGGTTTTTCAAAACAGAAATTTTTGTCTAATTAAATCGGGAAAATACTCGGAGTAAATAAGGCAAAATTTACAATAAAAATTTACTAGTGAGAATAATCACGGATTCTGAGAACCTTAAGCGGCACGTATACCGGTCGCTCGTACCCAAGTGGTTAATTCGTTTACAACGGTGAGACATATGCTTCCCACCTAAGCGATTGTACTTAGAGAGTGGGCAGTACGTGTTATATACGGAACCTATTTTAATCTTTACTGCATATTCTCAAAAAATTAAGAAAAAATTATCATTTTCACTTATCAGAAATCTGCATATTTTTGTCATACCTATTCCTCATTTATAAGAATATCCTAAGGTTTAGAAATAAAAAAATAAGTTAACAAGATACAATAACACTTAATCTATCATATTTTTAAATTACAGAGATGTACTTGGATAATCAAAAAATGGGATTTCAATGCATGTTTACATATTTAAGCTGGTAATTATCAATGTTAGATATTTAAAAGGTACATAAATAATATATATATTTAATATGCAGAATATACTCTATTTTTTAAGCCACAATTTTAAAAAAAACTTTGAAGGTTTTGACGTCCCAGTTCCCTTAACCGCGAACTGAAGAATGTGGCGCAGTTCTGGAACCGAAATGTAACAAAAATTTTTAGGCTAAAAAAAAAAGATTGTTTTTTTTGATTTTATACCGGTACTTTTCCCGCCTAAGGCGTAAAAGAATATTTTCTCCGAAACTTTCTGACACAATTTCTAGCTCATTTTTATACAGAAAATCATGATACTTGCAGGCTTGATTACTCAAGTTATTTGTAATAGGGCCGTTGTTCTCATTTTCCTATAAATTAATTAAACCTCGTTTTATAAACGGTAGATTTCTCAGAACGAGAATTTTTCTCTTTCCTGCGTTGTCTTATCGGGAAATTCGGCACAAAAGACATTTTTGACAATATTTTTGGAAAATTTTTTTGCCTTTACCGAAAAACGAAAAAACAAAAAACAAAAACAATTCCATTATAAATTTTCTTAATAAGAGCACCAGCCAATTTCATATGTTTGTAAACGAAAATGAATTAAAAATATGTCAGAAATTAGTCAGCTTACATTTGATAACAGCTTTAAAATACCTTTTATAACATACGCCTTGCCTTTCTTACAAATTACACTTTTCTCGCTTTATTTTGACGCCCACGTGTTTTCTACATTTTATTCTGAAACTAAAATTTATTTTTAAAAAAATTGACTACTTTCAAAACAAGTTGTTGCAGTGATCTATTATTGAAAATGTTTGAGAAATTTTCACATGGTGCATTCTCGTGTATGATTATTTGACGTCTTTTCTAAGGAAAAATCTTAGTGTTCTTTCCTAACATTTGTTTATCTAAAGAATATTTTTCGATGTATATATAAATACATCTGACAGTTTTAAAATTTCGTTTAACACATTTTGAGGAAAATATATTTTCTTTTATAATTTTCATTATTTTAAACACATAAATCAGTGTCATAAGTTTGCGAGTTACTTTAATATCGTCCTATCTTTGCCTTTCACACGCGACATTATAATCTTTCAGAAATTTTATAGATATTTTTGTTCATTGAGATTGATTTGAAACGGATTAAAAGGCTTATTTAGTTTTAATACTAAAAATAGCATTAGGAGTCATTTTGACTCCAGTCAAATGATAATAATCGATTCGAAACAGAGATTTTTTTTATAAGATATGTTAAATGTATGCACCACAAAAATAAGTTAGTTAAATAAGTTAAATAGTTCTAAATAAGTTAAATAGTTCTAATAGTTCTAAATTCTGGTGTAAAACACTTTTTATAAAACTTGAATGAAATAGCCGGCGGTTTTAGTGTTAATACATCTTTAGTGTTCTTTATGTATGAAATATTAAAAGAAGAATTTCACATATGCCAATTTATACTTTGACTTTATAAATGCTGGTGCTAAATATGGTATTTTAATATGATTTGATATGAATTAATGATGAATTACAATTTTAATATTTTGAATTAAAAAAAGAAGCATGTTTTTGGTATTGACAGTTCAGAATTTTCCCCCAAATTTATCAGTAATTTCTCTTCGTATTGATTCATTAAATGAAGACATATATACGTTATTAGATTCTCTTTTATACTCTTTTATACTCTTGTATTTATACTCTTATACGTTATTAGATTAATTGGAACAGATGTCATAAGTTCCCACGGCCGCCATCTTGGAATTTTTCTTGGCGTGAAAATCCCTTTTCCGCCAAGTAGTAAATGTCGCCAAGCACCGGTTTATACACATGTTTCGCTTAACGAAAATAAAATGTAAATAATAAACAAAATTCGCTAAAGTGGCAATCAGTAATCTTGATGAGTTCTTCGCGCACATTAACCGAAAAAAAAAAAACATCACTGCATTCAGCAGTTCTCGCGGTGTAGCATTCTCAAAATTCAGCAGTTCTCGCGGTGTAGCATTCTCAAAATTCAGCAGTTCTCGCTTTCTAGCAATCTCAAAATGTAAAAAAACTCTTAAAGCAGCAAAATATACATAAAAAACGAAACTCGCTAGAGTGGCAATCAGTAATCTTGTATGAGCGCTTCGCGCACATTAACCGAAAAAATACATCACTGCATTCAGCATTTCTCGCGGTGTTGCATTCTCAAAATTCAGCAGTTCTCGCTTTCTAGCAATTTCAAAATGTAATAATCTCTTAAAGCAGCAAAATATACATAAAATATCAACATACCTTAACAGACATCTGCTTTCTTGAAAACTCCAGCACGAAATCTCTCTCATAACAACACCGTCTTTTTCCAAAATAGGCTTATGAATACGCATTGGCACACTATAAACAAACCTACTTTTGTTGTCAAAATTTCCTCAAATTTCTTAATTACTTCAGCAAAAGCGTTTAAACGGATTACAGAACCATAGCCAGTCAAATACATCCTATAAATTTAACATGAAAATAGATAGACAGAACGATACAACACGATATCAAAATGCATCCACAAAATCCACCACTTCTCAGGGGTCGTCAGAACACACACGTCACACGCGGTTCCACATATCGAGGTTGCCATATCCACAAACACCGCCAACACGCCAACAAAAAATCGCCAAACAATTCAAAACAACGGCTGAGGGAACATAAGTCATCTAAGCCGATTAATTTTTAACACAATTATTCATGCTTTGATCCGTCAGCCAAATATGTAACCCTAAACGCATTAAAAAACAGAAGGAAGAGCGAGGAACATAATAAAGGAAAAAGAGAGAAACCGACTAACGATCCAAACAGTACTTGCAATTTTTGCTCACTTATACGCGAAAAGGCTATACATCTAATTCAAAATGCACACAACTATTAAATAATACATAATCAGAGTTTATTTAAACATTTCGTACACTAAATATGATATTTCAAGTAAATTCAGCTAAAATAAATTTAATTACCATTTTTTAAATTTTTGCTAAAAAAATTCAAAAATGAGCATTTGAGCATAACTTCAAGCCATTTGCGGCAAATGAAGGAATTGTCCCAAAAATCTCAAATTTTTTGCGTGAACTTAGTGCCACCAGTGGCAACTTTTACGCACTACCTATCATCGAAAATCGAAAAAAAGTTTTTTTCGCCCCCCGCCCCCCCCTATTATTTAAGAGCAGAAATTTTCAATTAAACAAGGCAAAATTTTCTATTAACAATTAGTGGTAACAAAAAAGCATAAAAGTTGTGAGCTGTGCTTACGGCACTTTGTAATACAACAGAAATCTGCTTTTAGAAGCTTCAAATAGGGGAATCCAAAATTACAGATCTTTTCACCATGAAGATTTTGAGTTATGTTTAAAAAACTACCCGCATTTACAATCTGTTTTGAAATCATTAAAAACGGATTCAACATTAGGAGTTTGAAAATTTAAACCTGTATTACACTGAAACTACTTGATCGAATAACTTCCCTTTTGGATGTTGAGGTGATATTTACGGAAAAAGGCCAAATATGATATCGAAATTCGTTATTCGTATTGAAGATACCAGAGTTTGTAGAATTTCATTATGAAGACGACGCCTAAGATTTTTAAACAACAAGAAGAACATAAATTGAAAAAATACATAATTTTCAGTCAAAAGGCTATTTTCGTAATTCAAATTCAGAAATTTTGGCAAGTAATATTGAACTGAAAAATGGTGAGTTGATAAAATTATATATTTTCTTTTTTATATTACCTATTTGTATGTTATTTTTATATCTGAATATTTGATAGAAACATTTTTAAATATTTAATACTTCTTAACCCTCTACTGCCCATGGTAGAAAATCTGCTACGATATGTTCAGCTTTAACACGTTCACGCCGGCGCGGTGGGTCACACTCGACTGTCTCAGAGTTGTGAAGTCTCCGGCTTTTTGCGCACCACTATTATTTTAGAGAAAATGTTGTTCCTTTAAATCGCCTAATTGTTATAATTAAATAAAACAACATTTTCTGTATTAAAATACTGGTATCTAAAAAGCCGGAGACTTGGTAGCTCCGAGACAGTCGAGTGTGACCCACCGCGCCGGCGTGAACGTGCTAATTTTTAGCACGAAATTTCATAAATAATGTGTATTTTAAGTCATTATAGCTATAATTAAACCTTTAAGTTATGCTACTTATGATGTTTGAATGGAGATAGACCACTAGATAAGAAAAAAATTAGTTTGAAGTAACATGTCTAACAAATAGTATAAAATGGTATTTACAGTAGTAAGTTTTTGCTCAAATCTTCAAATATTTTATTGAAATAAAACCAAATACATGTTATATATAGGTATAAAAGAGTTACTTCTAATCCCTGCACAAAAAAGTTCAGTGTACTTTTGTTTTTTAATGATAAAATGAGTAATTAAAATCAAGTTAGCAGATCTGCTAAAACGGGCATTAGGCTAATGTCAGACGAACGTCTATTTACACGCTTTTTTCCTTCTTACAGCCTTCCTACAATGGTTTAAGAATATGTAGGATGGAAAAAAGCGTGCTAATAGACGTTCGTCTGACATTAGCCTTAGTGATTATGAGCCCATGGTAGAATTTTTGCTACCATATTATTTTCAAAGGGAATTTGTACTTCTTAGTGTTACCGTTATACTTAAGATGCTTGTTTTACTTTTAATTCATGAAATTTAATATTTACATTTAATGACATGCTCATGTTATTAAGTAAATCCGAAGTAAATTACATGGAATTTATAATTCCCATATACAATAAAATGAAATGATTTTTTTTTATATATTTTTGAACAAAATATTGAAATTCCTTTTCAATATATAAATAGAGAAAATTATGAGGTAAATCCAGAATCATTATTTTGAACTTTATTACTAAGTATACAATTTCTTACTAAGCAATTACTAAGTAAGCAAAAAATTCATAACTAAGTAAAAATATACTTCTTAGTAAAAATAAAAATTAAGTATAAAACGCTTTTTATTGAGCCATATCACTCAAGTATATTATATTTAGTATATTTGAACTACGTGGTACATATTAGACTAGCTAATCCCACGCAGATGAATTGCGCTGTAGTTTACAATATTTTAAATTAATTTTTGTGTTTATTGTGCCATTGTGCGTTACATTTTATTGTGCGTTTTGAATTTTTGGCAATAAAAAATAGTAAATCTTATAAGAAATGGCTGTTATCTTGTTTTTTTTTATTAATTAAAATTATAATTTATTTAGAATCCGGATAGCTTTTTTTTGTTTCCGCAATATTTTAATACACATGTATGCAAAATTTCACGATTGACTTTTTAAATGTGTATATTTTTAGAAAGATAGAGTGAAAAAAAATTATTTTCATATGTATTAGATAAACAAACCACTCGTTGCCATCGGCAAAAAAATAACCGTTTTTTGGTCGCTACATACTAGATTAGTGTTTTATATATATAATTGTACAAAAAATCAAAAAGTAAAATGAGGTTTTATTATTAATATTATTGTGTAACATTGAATAAATGGTGGGAAAATAAAATTATATAAAAAAATTGGATATTCTATACTCGTATATATGTAGATATATATATAAACAAAGAAAGGAATTGTTTTAGCTCATACCGCATGTAAAAATATAATTATTTTCACAAAATAAAATACTTTTGAAATATGGTAAAATCCTGCAGATTTCATCCTAATCTGCCCAGGATAGCATATGTGCTACCATACTGAAATCCTTTAAAATATAATAAAATCTCATTTTTTTCATATTTTTACTTTATTTGACCCACAATAGCTGACAAAGAAATAAGGCAAAAAAAAAAGTAAGACAAAATAAGAATAAGTAAGACTACATAAGACAAAAAAATAATTTTTTTCCATAGCCATTTCTTGTAGTGGAAATTAGAGGGTTAATTGAAACATTTTTTAGTGTTCATATTTCTTAATTGCTATATTTCTGTATTGCTAATCAACACGAAAAGCAATACAGAAACGTAGCAATTAAGGTATGTGCCTACAAATCGGTATTTTTGCGAAAAATTTCCATTTTTTTAAATTATTATAAAGTTTAAACATTAAGTATTTCAAAAATGCCTTGCTTTTGGTTCAGCGATAATTAGAAGCAAAGTTATAGCTCAAAATATAAACCAGAAATGAACTTTCTGAAACCGGATGTGACCGTTACAGAAAGGTAAACAATACATTTTAACAGTTGTTTCTGTACTTTTAAATAAGGTTAACACTCATATTTTTCATTTTTAATGTAGAATTATGTTTGAATTTAAACTTGTAAACTTTATACATAATTTTTTCTGCTTCTTAATTTGCGTTTTCTGGAAAACTTCATTTTTCATTGTTTACTTTTACGAGAAACCTCATTTCTTAAAAAGATTTTAAGATATTAAAATAAAATTTTGTCAGAAGGTTCTGCTTTTTTATTGGTTGTTATGAAGCAAAATATAGTTTGTAATCCTGTATCTATTATCAAGAGCTATTTTTATTTTAAAAAAAAATTACACATTACAAAATTTGGTATATGTTAGTAAATTTAAGAGGTATTGCCAATCTTTTGTTTCATAACGCAGGTTTGCTAATATATTGTTAAAAAAAGTGAAATATATTTAATATATTTCGTTATAGAAGGTTTTCCATAAACGCAATCCTTTACAAAAATTGACTAAATATTGTCTAAATTTGAAAAGTTAATAAAAATTCCATAAAAAATTTATTTGAATTCATTTTTTATTCCCTGTTTTAACTAAAAACACATGTGTTTAATAAAAATTTCATATCTTTTTTTAAAAAGTGCCCCTAAGTTTGGCACATACCTTAAGAAATTTTAAATATTCAAAGCTTTTTCTACCAAAAGTTTTCAAAAATGAGAATTGGAACAATAATTTCTTTTTCAAAGAATTAACGTTTTTTTTAACCCTTTTATGCCTAGCGTCCCATTTTTGGGACGTATCAAATTTTAATGCATTTGTATAATTTTCTTCTTCTTTATGACATGAAAATTGCATGAAATCATTATTTATAAATGTCTTTATCTATAACCGAGAGATGACAAAACACGGTAGATATTTATTTACTTAAATTAAGGCTTTTTTCGGTGTTTATAGATTTTTAATTTTTCAAGAGGGCGAAATGTAAAAAGTAAGTTTATTTGTATTTTTTCTATCAAGGACCCAAAATCGCAAGATATAATCTTAGCTTGTGGACTTTTTTGAAATACGTATTTTTTTATTGCGAAATTAAATGTTCAAGCCTATTTTTTATGCATTTTTGTAATGTACAAAATATAGGGTTCTAGGTACAAATGGGCACATATTTTTGTTAGAAATTTAGGAGAGAGCTATTTATGCAATCTCCTTTCGAAGATATTTATGAAATAAATTGTTATTAAGTCTGCAATACGATTATTCTTATTTTATTATTAATAATAGTTATAACGTTATTAGTCTCTGCAAAGAAATAAATATATATTTTTTGTAGTTCATTAAAATACTAATTATAGTACATAATATACAATTTAAAAACATTTTATACATAAATATAGGCAAAATATATAATTATGCATATTATTCTACTAGAAATACTCATATTTAGCTCTTTTACATTTTATCAAATAAATACAAAAAAAATTAAGCTTAAGTTTTTTTTAGTATTTTTCCAGTTCATTCTGCAACATTTTAAAGTGATTTTATCAAAAAATTTGAGAAAACAAAAATTCAGGCACAAATGGGTTAATAATAGATTTTTTCGTGATTAAATTAAAATGTTTTAAAATTAAAAATACATACCAGAATTTCCTAATAGTTATTTAACCACGGAAAGTCTCTCATTAAATATAAAACGAAGATTAATCACCAAAAATAATGGTATAAGTATTGTAAATAGAAGAAAAAACGCTGTGCGTGATACCACAGCTTGCAGCATTTTAATACAGAAGTGGGTTCTAGTCTGTATTCTCGAAAAGAAACATAATATTTTCCAATCAACAACAAAATCCACAGAAAATTTTTTTTGCCTTCTGATATTTATATCTTTCTTTTCTCAAGTTGTTTTCAAAAAGCACGGTTTCAATTATCAGTGCATGCAAGTCCGGATTTAAAGGTGGTTGGGGGTAAGGTACTGAAAGCTAAAGGACTGAAAATATGCAAAATATTCAAGTTAAAATCCAAAAGATGTCATTGAAATAAGCTCTAGGAAGAATCTAGCCCATGATGCCGTGGTTAACAAACCCTTCACTGGGTGCATGTTTTCCCTCTCAATCACATGCAAAGGTGTCCACTTTGATTTCCGATCCTGAAATCGTTTCGATGCATCTTTAATTTCTTTGTGATAATAGAAAATAAGTATCTTGTGCTGTCTATCTATTTAGTGATGATTATTCCTTAAACGAATTCTCGCATGTTAGTACACTAGGCAGAATGTATATGCACAGCGAGAGGAAAAATGTTGGAGCAGCTTAGGCCACTTAGGGCGCAAAGTCTGGACGGGGGCTCACTGGCGGCGATAGGGCCGATGGATCGACGGGCCTTTCTGAGCCTGCTGTTGACAGATGCTAGAATCATTTTATGGACGAAATGACAAAATGAGAGAAAAAGGACATTTTTTATTATTTTTTTCAGAAGAACACAAACCAAGTAAAATCTTTATTTTTTCAATTTTTAGTATTATATGATAGTTTTTAATAATTTAAACGACAAATTTATCGCAAAAAGATTTAGATGGTCAACTTTTAAGAACCACTATTGTCCTATAGTGGAGACAGGGACACACAGGAGAATGACATTTATCACATAAAAGAAAATATTTAAGTGGCTTATATTTATAAATAGTGAATTTTATCCCTTTATACAAACATAAAACGTGCGATTAACGTATTCTAACTTTCTGTTTATTTTTTTATACATGTTTTTCCATTATTTTTGAAGCGGGGACAGAAATTTTGCTGTTTAGAGAAAATGACCCTTATATTACTAAATCGAAATAGAAATTAATTAAACTCATTCATTTGCGAGGTTAGTTTCACACTCTCTCTTGCAGACCACGCCATAACAAAGCACGCTACTAACCAATAAATAACTCTTCTGGTAAAGCCCATTTCCGCACAATTATGGGACTATTAGATTGAAACTGAAATTCATGAGATAATAACTTTAAGCTTACATTTTAATGCAACCATTTAGTCAACACATTCATCTCATGTTTAAACTGAATTCTGAAGAGGAAAATAATTGATGATGTATAGGAAAACATTTGAATACAGGTTGAAAATCAATTTCATCATTCAATATTAAACACTGTTATGAACAAGAATTACATTTCCTTGTATATACAGGGTATATACCGTTCTTATCACTGATCGACAGCTAACTTTAAAACTCTTAGTTTCAGAAGTATACATCTAATTAGGAAAATATTTCACATACTGTCCTCTATCCATATTAAAGCCATTTACATAAAAATAGTTATTTTTCTTGAACTTATGAAATTTAATTTCATCATTCAGTATTCAACATTCTTCTGACCAACAATTACATTCCTTTGTATATATAGGGTCTCCGTTCTTATCGCTTATCGATAGCTAACTTTAACTCTTTATGTACTGAATTATGAATTCATGAAAATTTTATCCTCTAAAACATTTTTCGCTAATTTTTGAAATTACATTAGAAGATTTACATAATCATTTAATAAATGTTAGAAGGATTTTAGAAGGATTGAAGGATTTAGAAGGATTAATTAAATTTGAATTTGTAGAGATTTTGTGCAATATTTAGAATTAGGAAATGTACAAATATAACGTTCTTACAATACAAATATAGAAATATTTCCGAATTGAACCCCCCACCCCCCACAACACCAAGAAAGCCGAAAAGATGCAAAGGCAAAAGAAATCATCCTTTTAAAAACATTTTTGTTTTGTGTAACCCATAATGCTTTTGGAACAAGATAAAGTAATGCATCTATAACTCATTCTAAACTGTATTACTAGTAATCGATGTATTAAATGAATTTTATAACAAGTTATTTTAATGGTACTTATAAGTACTGTCGGTAGGTAAAGGTTTAAAGCTATAGTTATTATATACGTATAGTTTTAGAAGTATTAGAAGTCTTAGAAGTAATAGAGTTTATATAGTTTTAGAAGTATACATTGAATTACGAAAATGTTTCATATACTGTTCTGTATCATATTAAAGACATTTACATAAAAATAGTTATTCGTGTTGAAGTTATGAAACTTAATTTTACAGTCCCTGAGTTCTATAAGTTAATTTCAGAAAACATTTTCCGTGGTCTAGAAAAAAATCATTTTATGTATATTGAAATTTTACAGAGTTATGGTACAATAATTTTCAGCATATTAATTCAGTCCTTGAATTTTGTTTTTGACTTTAGTTGATGGAAAAAAAATTCTAGGAATGAAATTCCATGAAATATGTAACACGAATATGCGCATATACACATACATACACACAGAGACAAATTCGGATTTGGTAGTCGAACCCAAATCCTAAGGTGCATTATTCTATTGTGAACTGTAATATTAACAAATGTATTTCTCATTTGAAAATCAGTAGATGCTGAAGCTGGTACTAGTCGGCTTAT
Organism: Maratus speciosus; assembly: GCA_963932465.1. NCBI lineage: Eukaryota > Metazoa > Arthropoda > Arachnida > Araneae > Salticidae > Maratus > Maratus speciosus. The sequence goes on along the minus strand of OZ010794.1, from coordinate 228,484,828 downwards.
TACTTTATACCATTCAGTAGCAGTATTTGGAGGGTTTACTGCAAGTAAATTTTTATACTCTCCTTTTAATGCATCAGTTACACCTTGTAACATGATATTTGCATTTAAACACAATTTATTAACGCATTATAAATTTTTTATGGAAGGTTTTTAAATTGAAACATAAAGTATCATTTAAAATTTTTGATATCAACAAATTTAGATGATGTCATTCCCTTTAATAAATGTTGCTGAATTATTACATTTCTATTTATCTACCCAGTAGTTCTATTGTAGTTAATTTTGAATTTGCATACAAAATTCAGGATTAACATCTTAATTCTCGCTCCCTTGATATTCACGGGCTGTGTTTTTTATTCAGATTGTTTGATTCTTACTAGTTTTATAAAATAGTGTCATTGGCTTCATTATGTTTTCATTTCACCTGCCATTAAAAAAGTAAATGTTTCTTTTTCAAAAAAGTGGTGGCAATAAGCAATTTGAATTTTTAAACCGTAATTTAATGCGACCGTTAAGGGGTTAAAGAAAATGCATTAAGTTCCAACATTAAGTCCTCTAAGTTCATCCATGTTAACAAATAAAGGAGAATTTTCTATAAGATCATTAAAATTAACAAAAAAAGGAGATTTATTTTTAATGCCATTTCCAGTTCTTAAAAGCGAAATTTGCAATAAAATTCCAAAACAACATAGCCGCCAATGGCGTAGTTGTATTATTGTATGCTAAATCTTGCTTTGTTCAATCGTATAATGTTCATTGATTAAATGAAGCCAAGTTTTCTATATAATTGTGCTAGCAAAATGATCGAGTCCCCCTTCAATCGCTTCGCCACTGATTGCCGCTAACTCTTCCGCTTTTTTTGTACCACAAAAAGTTGATAGAAATTTTTTCTTATTTAATCAGCGGATTAGGGCGATTTCCAAAGGTAAAATTTATTATAAACTTTTTGTGGTACATTAAAGCGTAAGATGTTGGTAACTATGAAACAATAATTATAAAATACTCTTAAAATTTTAAGAACAATATGAATTCTTTAATTATAACAAAGCGAAAACAAACTTTCTCAAAATAATGTTAAAAATATTTTGCTCACTACACTAATACTAAATCAATTCACATCACAAGGTTTAATCAATTTATTGAAAATATTTTTCACAACAAATAGAGAAAAGGATTCTATTTCTTAAAATGTTAAAGAGTTTGAAAAATGGATTTTAATATAAAGAAAGTAATATATTATTTAAAAATCCTGTTAGCCGTGAAAGAAATTTGATTCCCTTTTTCAACGGAAACTTTAATAAAATTATCGATATAATATAAAAAAAAGCGTGAAGTAGTTTTGTTGAAAAGAAATAAACGATGAATATATTAATCTTCGCAGTGCATGAGTGGGAAATGAATGTTTGGAAATATTTTTGAATAGAGAATATTAATCGCAGATATTTCAGGTATGTACTATAAAAACAGTGCGGTGCAGGTTTGCTTTCGTAAATGAATGTGTAAACAGAAAAGTAATTTGAGTTCGCTACTGAAATTTCAACAAAAAATATTTTCATGCTAAATAGAAATACGAAAGCTGTTTAGAGTTCGAAATTCTCGTTTTTATGCAAAGAAAAAAAAATTAGTTCCCCATTGAAATTCTAAAGGAAAATATTTGTATGATAAATGAAAATATTGATTACAGTTCGGAGTTACATAATTTGTATCTTCTTTTTTCTGTTCGATATTGCCGTCGCTGGCATTTGCTTTTAGGGAAAAGTCTATTAAAAAACGCGCAAATATAATTTTTCTGCTTTTGAATTAATGTTTAAAAGTGTTAGTTCTCTTATGTGCAGCTATTACATTGAATGTATGAAAAATGTATTTTATTTAAATTAATACGTGAAAAAATTTAATAAATTTTTTCACGGCTTTATAAAACATAACTAAATAATAAAATATTCCATAAGCCCAAACAATAAAAAGAAAATTTACAAGAAACTGTATTTACATAATTATTGAAGGCTGCTAAAAAAATATAAGTTTACTTTCATAAAAACATATAAAACTTAATTCGTTTCCCCACGTTATGCCCTGTCCTATGTTTAAAGTAGACACATCTAAGTAATATGTACATCTATTTTTCATTTTTAACGTAAGATATGAAAAATAATAACCTTTCCTCCCCTTAAAAAACTTCATAAACATTCAAAATTTAAACTAAAACTTCAAGAAACCAAACTATTTTATGTGTACTTCATAACGAAATTCGCATCCCAAGGTTTAATCAAATTCCTTTTTCATGTATCATTTAATATTTCAAGAATACAACAACGCTAACCATAACTAAAATAAATTTAAATAATAATAAAAAAAAACATGCTTTCATTAAAATTCACAAACATGCAGAATGTATATACATTTTTGGGAATTTCGCCGAATTAGACAGCTATCGCCAAGTTGGATTCATATGTGGCAACTTATTTTTGTCATCAAAGTTAGCGATATTTCGCCAAGTTGACAAAAATTTGTGATATTGTGTAACACTGCCTTTAGTATTATATTTTCTAACAAATACTCATTGTTGAAGCTTATACTATGATTTGTCCACTGGAATCAACCGTTGCCACTGGTTCTCCTCTTAGGGATCGAATTAAAAAAAAATCAAACATCCAATTCATGTATTACCCTCAGAAATACACATGCTGCTAATTTTAAAGCTGTATGTCTATAGGAAGTGGGTGAAAAATGAGTCTCAAGACTTGACTGCCACAAACAGAAATTACTGTAAGTTAAAAGAAAGTATGCAAAAAAAGGAGCTAATTATACTTTTGGCTAGTTTCATAAGTATTTGTAGTGTAAGTTACATGCTACGATTTTTGGCTACCAATATTTTAGAACGGAAAAATGTGACTTATTTTACAGGAGATTTTAAATAAAATTGAATAAGGCGGAGCAAACGTTTTGAAAATAATGGTGGCAGCAGTTATCAGCTATGTGACTTACACTACAAAAATCCATGGAACTAGCTTTTTGCAATACATAAGGCATCTCCTTCTCATGGAACTATTAATAAAGAGGAACTGACATATCCTTAAAATAGTGAAGCTTCCACTGTAACCGCTTTCGCAATGGCTGATTACCTCCGGTGGAAACATCCACCAGTAAATTTACATAGAAATTTTCCAGAATTTCTGTTATAAATAATGGCAGAAACAGATTTTCATTATTACTGGTGGAAGTTTACTTTTGCGGGACTCAGGTCCTGCATTTCAGCCATGTTATGACAACCGTTAAAACAAACTGACAATTTTCCAGGAAAACTGACACTAGTAAAAATAAAAAGAAGTTTTTATCATAATTGTGAGAAAATATTTTCATGAATAAGACCTTTAAATAATAATAAAATTAAAAAAAAAACATTTCTATTCAATTTTACTGGTGGGAAATTTACCCCGGCGGTATTCGGAACTGTAGATCCGATTTCAAAGAAAACAGTCGCCATCTTCTGACAACCTCCTCAGTTACTTCACTTGCAACTCGTACACTATATGTCTAATATTCTTTATTCACAACTCCATTCTGTTTCTTAACCTTTTTAGGGTCAATCTACTTTTGTTGCTATAATGTTGAAATGATTGATGACGCTGAAATTTGCAAACAAATTTATTTGAAAATAAGTAAAAGCTTTTGTTCAAGTAAACCATAAATAAAATTTTTTATTATTTAATACTGTGCCGTTGTCGCATTTGGGGAATAAAATTAAGCGGTATAAAAATGTACCAGCGCTCTTCAAGACGTTAAGATTTGAAGAATGGATTTTAATATAAATAAACGGTCAAGTGCGAGTATTACTCGCGCTCAGAGGGTTCCGTACAATAAATATATGAATTATTAACTTTATTATTAAAAAAAAATACCGTGCTAAAAGAATAATAAGTCTTTGTAAAAAACTATGCAACGTAGGGTTGGGTACTGTATATACTAGAAAAGTATGAATGGATGTAAAAAGTGCAAAGATATATAAGCCCTAAATAATATCAAATATTGCTATTCTGTATAACTCTTTTTTTAAATCGTATCCTAATCTGTTTTTTATGATCTGAATTCGGTACTGACAATAAAACTAGCGCATACAGTAATACCTCGATTTACGTCAGCAGTTCGTTCCAAGACTAGCAACGTGAGTCGAGATACATTTAGATATGCAAAAAAGGATATGTCATAAAAATTCTCCAAAATCTAATGAACATATTCTATTGTATTTAGGGATTATATTACATACATTTAACATTAACAAAAAAATTCCTTAGCAATACAAAAATTTGGAATAAATCAATAAGTTGTTAACTTACAATTCATTGTTCTTCTAGCTGAGCCGTTAGAGTCTTTGAGGATGTGAAAATAATCTTGCAATGAAGTTTGAACCGAGAAATTTTTCTTTTTTACTTTTAGAAGTTCTTTGTAACAACAAAGTGATTTTTCTAAGCTTTTCAAAGTAACTTTTTTTATTTGTTTCTCATTATCGCGTAAAAGACAGTCGCGGGAATGTTTCCCTTCATGGAACCAAAGACCTTCAAAAAAGTTCAAAGTGCGTCTTAATAAAGGTTTATTTTTTTAGGACAGACGACTTAAATGCGGGGTGACGCAAGTCGAGTGGACGTAAGTCGGGGTACTACTGTATTTAAACTTCTTTTGGCATTTCATAAAACTAAATTCAGCGTAGTAATAAACTTTTCTTTTTAAAGTGTAGCTAAAAAAAGGTTCAAAGTTTAAATTTGGCATTGTGCTAAGAGCACTTCGAAATGAGGTCGCAAAGTTTCAACGCCGCCTTGGTCTATGCCGTGTTTTTCCAGATAGGTTTTTAATTAACTTTTAATGACACTGGAGACGTATTGAGACATCCACTCAATGCGAACTAGTCACGAAACCAATGGTATGTATGTAGTTAATTCTAATTAAATTAGTCAGTTTTCCACAATTGACGTTTATTGTTTTTATGCTGCTACTGGGCATGGCATTACACAAATATGACATTAAAAGTTATTATCTATGCTTTAAAAGCCGATGGTACATAGAGTACGCCGCCCCTGTCATTATGTATGTCCAAAACGTCCGTGTCTTTAAGGGTTAATATCTCGGCTAATTACCGACGATTTTTTTCCGAAAATCCTTATCAATAATGCTTTTACACTTTGTTAGAAATTGAATAATGATTTACCGAAATTGCAAGACATGGTGAAATAATTACAGCTGTGTTTCAAGATTGTATTTGATAGATGAAATCTTATTTTATCTGAGTGAAGAGCAACTACCCATTTCCCTCTTTTCCCGTGCAGAGAGAGAAAAAAAAAAGGAATTTCCAACATCTGGTATACATAAAAGTGTTGCACAACGAGATGCAATAAGAAAGACTAATGAACTGAAAACTTTTCTTCCTTTTTTAGTCAGTCTCTAAATATATGCCCTAAGCAAAACACGCAGTGTGTCTGCGCTCTGAAAAACCTTAAAGATATATGTTAATTAAATATATAACTTTGAATGTAAATTTAATTTTAACTTTATCTATGTGCTTTTAATTAAATAGTGTAGTCCTGTGATCCTGTGCCCTCTTTTGTTACTGAGTGGAATATTTTCATGCTGATTCACTTTGGATTTTTATAGCAGGTTGGATTACCTTACGCGGATTCAATCAACGCTGAAAATAAAGGTAGGAGCATGCCAATTTTATCTTTCTCCTTTTTTGTGAAGATGTTAAAAGGGAAAACATTATTTTCTAAATATAATTCATGAAGAGAAGCTCAGTTATTTAACTGCCGTGATTTCACAATAAAAATTCAATAGATTATGAGACTGACTGAAGGCTGTGAACACGGCAAGTTACCGCTTTCTTCTATTTAAACTATTGTAACAATAAATGAAAATAAATGAAAACTCTTGAAAGTTAAGAAACTAAAATAAAAGAAACCTTTTAAGGATAAAACAATGGCCTCCTCCCTAAAAGAAACATTTAATATCGAAAAATTAAATCCGCATAACTATGCCCAATGGAGTTTTAAAACCCAGATGCTCCTAATGAGGGAAGATTTATTTAATTATACACAGGATGACCCCCCAACACCACTAACTACTGAGTGGACTAAGCGAGATAATCGTGCTAGGGCTACAATTATATTAACTTTAGAAGACTCACAACTTATTTATGTGAAAAATGAAACGACAGCCAAGACAACTTGGAATGTATTAAAAACTATACACGAGCGCGCAAACCTTTCGAGCAAATTATATTTACTCAGAAAGTTATACAGTATAAAACTCGGGGAAAACGGAGATATGATAAGTCATATCGTAAAAATACTAGAAACAGCCGACAGATTAAAGGCGATAGGGGAAGAAATTAAGGACACGCATTTATCCGCGTTACTTTTATGCTCCCTCCCACCGAGTTATGATACTTTGATTATCGCACTTGAAGCGAGAAATGAAGAGGAGTTAAACTCTGAATTTATAAAAGGAAAATTGACCGATGAGTATCAAAGGAGACAAGATAGCTCGAATAATACGTCGCGCGAAAATGCGTACAAAGCAGAAAAAATTAATACTAAACCACAATATCGCAAACAAGAACAAAATATGTTTTGTACATATTGTAAAAGACGAAATCACATAAAATTAAATTGTTGGTTCCTTAAGAATAAAAATTCAAATTCTAAAAACCAAACAATGAATAAAGGGAGACAGAATGCTGCATTATGTTCTGAAACGAACAAAATCACTCCGGAAGTAGAAGTACAAACAAACACACAGACTCTGGGGAATAGTAGCAAAGAAAACAAAACCACTTTAGATACAAAGGTGTCTCAAAACAATTGTTCCTTTTACGCGAACATTGAAAATAAATCTACCTGGATAATTGATTCAGGGAGCTCTTCACACCTTTGTAACGACATAAACCTATTCAGTGACATTGATACAAATAATAAGAACACAGTCACGATTGCAAACGAAAAAATTCTTGCTTCACACGGGACAGGCACAATAAAATTACAAACACAATCAAACGACATTACTTTAAATGAAGTTTTGTACGTGCCAGAAATACAGTCAAATTTAATGTCTGTTAATAAAGCAGTGAAGCATGGGTGTAAACTCATTTTTGAAAACGAAACCTGTAAATTAATCCAAAACGGCATAACCTTTATAGAAGGGAAAATTAAAGGTAATTTATATGAAGTAGACCTTTACAAACATAAACAAGTAAACTATGCGAATTTAGCTCATCAATGCAAGAATAAAAACTGTATTGAACTCATGCATAGGAGATTCGGACACAAAGATATAAATGCTTTAAAGCAACTGCAAACTAAAAGTTTAGCAACAGGTTTTAATATGGAAAATTGTAAACATGAAGTAATATGCGAAAGTTGCATAAAATGTAAATTAACAAATGCTTCGTATCCTAAACAAGCTACAAACAAAGCTAATAAAATTCTCGATTTGGTTCATTCTGATGTATGTGGCCCGATGCCAACAGAAAGTATGGGAGGAAAGAAATTCTTTCTCACATTTACTGATGATTTCAGTAGATTTACAATGATATTTCTTTTATCAAAGAAAAGTGAAGTCATCACTAAACTAAAAGAGTACGTAGCCATAACGAAAAATAAATTCGGTCGCAATATAAAGGAATTAAGAACTGACAACGGCGGGGAATATACCAGTGATGAGATAGAAAATTACTTAAAAGAAGCAGGTATACACCATCAGCTAACCGTGCCAAATTCTCCAGCTCAAAACGGTGTTCCGGAGAGGAAGAATCGTACACTAGTTGAAATGACGCGATGCCTGTTATCGGAAGCGAAACTACCTCAGAAGTTTTGGGGTGAAGCTCTAAATACAGCGGTATACTTAACTAATCGACTCCCCACGAAAGCTCACAATTCTACTCCATACCAATTATGGACAAATAAAATACCGGATTTAAGCAACATTAGAATGTTTGGCTGCAAAGCTTACGCTTATCTCGACAAATCCCAAAGAGGAAAACTTGATGATAAAGCGATTGAAGGAATTTTTGTCGGTTACGACAATAGATCTAAAAGTTATAGGATCTATACTGGTAATAATAAAATTATACGAGCAAGAACCGTCAGATTTCTAGAAAACTTTAATTCGAACACAACACCAAATTTAAATCTGAAAAATGATAGCGAAGTTCAGAAACAACCCGAAAAAGCAGGGGAAAATTCCTCAGAAATTATAATAAGTATGCAGGAAGAAAAACAAACAGACAGTGAGGAAAATACAACAAATGAACCTAGAAGATCACAAAGATCGAATAGAGGTGTTCCACCAGACAGACTCGCATACATTACTAAAGAAAATAAAATTATAGAGCCGAAAAATTTCGAAGATATTAAAAATCTAAACAATCCACATGAGAAAAACCAATGGTACGAAGCAACTAGTGAAGAAATTGCTTCATTAATAAAAAATAACACCTGGGATCTAGTTGATCCTCCACCAGGCGTAAAAGTAATTGGAAATAAGTGGGTTTTTACGGTTAAATATAATTCAAATGGAGAAATTAATAAATACAAAGCGCGTTTGGTAGCGAAAGGCTATTCTCAAAAATTTGGTAGTGACTATTATGAAACCTTTGCACCAGTAGTAGCCTATACAACGCTAAGAGCATTTCTAGCGTGTGCAGCTCACAAAAACTTAAATGTAAACCATTTAGATATTAAAACCGCGTTTCTCCATGGAAATTTAGAAGAAGTTGTTTATATGTCGCAACCAGAAGGACATATTAAACCGGGTGAAGAAAATAAAGTATGTAAGCTAAGAAAGGCTATATATGGCCTAAAACAAGCAGCAAGAGCATGGAATATTAAAATAGCTGAAAGTTTAAACAAACTAGGTTTTGTGCAAAGCACCGCTGATCCATGTCTCTTCACACGAGAAACTAACGGAAATAAAACTTATATCATCATTTATGTCGACGATCTGTTAATTTCAGGAGATACTAAGGAAATAAATGAAATAATGAAACAACTTAGTAAAGAATACGAAGTGAAAAATTTAGGTATGGTAAATTACTACTTAGGCATAAACATGAAAAGAATTAAAGAAGGAACTTATGCACTCGATCAGGAAAATAAAATAAAAGAACTGATTGAAAAATTTAATTTAAAGGACTCTAAACCTTGTGATACTCCGATGGAGGCAGGTTACTTAAACTTAGATGACGATGAAAATTTACTACCTAATAATCATAAGTATAGACAAGCCATAGGGGCATTGCTATACATAGCTACGATAACTCGTCCAGATATTTCAGCGGCTATAAACATCCTTAGTCGCAGAAATGAGAAACCAAGAGAAAAAGACTGGAGGGCAGTCAAGAGGGTTATAAGATATTTAAAAACAACACAAGAATTAAAATTAGTTATAAGCAACGAATATGATCCGATTCTGACGACATTTGCAGATTCAGATTGGGCAGGAGATAAAAGTGATCGAAAATCAACCACAGGAAATTTAAGTAAATTAGGAAATGCAGCGATTTCCTGGTCAACAAAAAAGCAAAACTCAGTTGCATTATCATCTGCTGAGGCTGAGTATATTTCCGCAGCCACATCAGCACAAGAAACCATATGGTTGATAAAGCTATTAAAGGATCTAGATTTAAACCAAAACCTACCAATTATTCTGTATGAGGATAATGTGTCATGCATCAAGATGACTCAAAATTATAAACATCATTCAAAAACAAAGCACGTGGATATCAAATTTAATTCAATTAAAGATTTACGAGAGAAGGGAATCATAGAATTAGAATATTGTCCCAGTAAGGAAATGACTGCAGACATCTTTACGAAGCCCCTTCCCAAACCTGACTTTATCAAACACAGAGACAACTTGAACTTAAGAACTATAGCAACTTCAGAAATCAAGCAGGGGTGTTAGAAATTGAATAATGATTTACCGAAATTGCAAGACATGGTGAAATAATTACAGCTGTGTTTCAAGATTGCATTTGATAGATGAAATCTTATTTTATCTGAGTGAAGAGCAACTACCCATTTCCCTCTTTTCCCGTGCAGAGAGAGAAAAAAAAAGGAATTTCCAACATCTGGTATACATAAAAGTGTTGCACAACGAGATGCAATAAGAAAGACTAATGAACTGAAAACTTTTCTTCCTTTTTTAGTCAGTCTCTAAATATATGCCCTAAGCAAAACACGCAGTGTGTCTGCGCTCTGAAAAACCTTAAAGATATATGTTAATTAAATATATAACTTTGAATGTAAATTTAATTTTAACTTTATCTATGTGCTTTTAATTAAATAGTGTAGTCCTGTGATCCTGTGCCCTCTTTTGTTACTGAGTGGAATATTTTCATGCTGATTCACTTTGGATTTTTATAGCAGGTTGGATTACCTTACGCGGATTCAATCAACGCTGAAAATAAAGGTAGGAGCATGCCAATTTTATCTTTCTCCTTTTTTGTGAAGATGTTAAAAGGGAAAACATTATTTTCTAAATATAATTCATGAAGAGAAGCTCAGTTATTTAACTGCCGTGATTTCACAATAAAAATTCAATACACTTCTGCTACGGTAGGTCCCTCCAGCGCTCCTCAACACCTTTGCTCAATGCAGGCAAATCGAAATTTGTGTGTAACTGAAAAATGCGCTTTTCACGAAAACTATGTGTCCTAGAGTAATAGCTATATTTTTCTTGCAAGGTTTAAATTAACGTCTACTACTTCTAATTTTTTCATAATTTTAGTTTCAGTAGATTCGGAAATAGAGGTTTGGGGAGGGGCATATTTTTGCACTATATTTTTGATGATATCTCTGAAAATATAATACCTAAAATTAAAATAAATGTATATTTGAGTTAAGCGTAACGAAACCTCTCACACGAAATTCAAGTAACTTAATTAGTTACTTGAATCCCCTATATTTTCCTAAATATATTTTTGAATGTTTAATAATCTGTAAATATTTGGGTCAATATTCTTTATTACCCCCTCCCCCCCCCCAATTTGAACATTCCACGTCCCATAGTTTACGAGTAAAATGCCTGTGACAGACAGACACAGGAGTGATCTTATAATGGTTCCGTTTTTATTTTTAAGTACGGAACCCTAAAAATGGAGTATATTAATTAAAAATCCTGGTTCCGCGCTACAGATATTTAATTCTGATATAGTGTTGCCAATTTTGCCTAATTTTTTATTCGAAAAATCCTAATTCATATAAGATATGTCGATTTGTAATTTTTGCTTTCTTTTTCCGGCCTTGCACTTACACGGACAGCTGAGTTTCCGGAGCAATCATCCCCCATACCTTGTAATTTTTGCTTTCTTGATTGGCAGACATATCGTGATTACATAAAAGAAAATTTCTTTTTTTCGGAAACTCCATTATAAATTTAAAATATCTGAATAAAAATGTAGCCCAAACTAGCAGCCCTGTATCTGTTCTAAAATGGTAATTTTAATAAAAAATATCTTTATAACTAAAATATCAAAATAAACGGTGACTATATTAATCTTCGAAGCGCATAAGTGGAAAATAATCCAGTGGTTATGGGGTTCAATTCGGAATTAATTAGGGTAACGGTGGAAATTGTTTTAATCCCTTCAGTTTAGGTCTTTAACCCTTTATCTACTGACGGTACTTATAAATACCATTAAAATAACTTGGTATAAAATTCATTTAATACATCGATTAGTAGTAGTACAGTTTAGAAGAATGAGTCATAGATGCACTGTATCTTCACCCAAAAGCATTATTGGTTACACAAAACAAAAATACTTTTTAAAAGGATGATTTCTTTTGCTTTTGCATCTTTTCAGCTTTCTTGGCGTTGGGGGGGGGGGGGGATTTTTCAATTCGGAAATATATCTATATTTCTATTGCAAGAACGTTATCTTTGTACATTTCCTAATTCTTCAAAATACTAAGAAAAAGATTTAAAATAAAAGATTTGTGTGGAGTTATAAATATTGCACAAAATCCTTATAAATTCAAATTTAATTAATTCTTCTAAATCCTTCAATAAATTTTTAAATGATTATGCAAATCTTCTAATGTAGTTTCAAAAATTTACGAAAAGTTCTTTCGAAGATAAAATTTTCGTGAATTTATAATTCAGTACATAAAGGGTTAATGAACATACTAAGTTTTTCCCTTGTACTCGATGAGCTTTAGTCATTATGTTTAGATTTATATCAGAAAACACTTTTCAAACAATTACCGTATACACTCGCGTACGAGTCGATCCCAAATTTGATGATCAAGAGCTTGAAGCCAGAACATACCAAGTTATAACTTCTCCCTGTCTCATATTTTTGTATACGGTTTTAGTTATTTGTTTGTTAAGGCTTTCACGCTGTTTTTGTAATTATTTTAAGACTTTATTTTGGATATATTTTGAGAAATTATGGTTCAACAGTAAAAACAACTCGCGAAAACTTCAGAAATGTTTGAGAGGGAGATAGAAAACCACAACATTCATGTTAAGTACTTATTATTTAACATAATATCTGAAGTAATATTATATACATTAAATTTTCTTATACGAATTTAATTATTTTAGATGTTGAATATGTTTGATAAAGTACGTATTTTAATTTATACTGGCAGGTGTCGCCCCATTGCAGGCATGACAAAATGTAAATTTGTATGCAAACATTTGTAATGGAAACTTTAAGCTGTGTGTTAAAGACCCTACCCTTTAATTATGTAGTCATTACTAAGCTATGTGTAAAGAACATTATCATTGCTTTTAGCTTTGGTTCAAAGTTTTTACGAGAGCTTTCTTTTTGTTAATAAGTTATGGTTTCAATTAGAGTATGATTAAGCTTTTGATCTGTGTCCAGAATTTTAGAGTTGTGAGATTATATGTAAATAAACTGTGTTTAAACCGAGATTGAGAATTTTTATCGAGTACGACTGATATTTACAATAATTCTCGGCCAGAGGATTACCTAGAAGATGTGTCATAATCACCAATGTTAGTTTTTCCTAGCTGCCAACTTTTACTCTTTTTTGCTACCGCTGAAATTTAATAGAGATTTTCATATTGTTTAATCATGAAATTTCGGCGAATAAATAAGGTAGAATTTACTGTAAAATTTTAATGATAAGATGAAAGCGTAAAAGTCGGCAGCCATGTCTTGTTCATCGCCACTTTCCTTCACTTGCTACCACATTCTACCTCAAATAAGTCAAACTCTTCTGAAATTAAATCCTCCAAAATGATATCGATTTCCGCCTCTTGGTTCGCTGAGTTAGTAGTGTATCATCATCTGTCTGAGAGTTGGTAAATTATTGCCCTTTGCAGTGGTAGCAAATTGTAGAACAATCGATGCCAGCTACAACTTGCAGGTCAAAGTTCACGCTTTTTTCACTTGCATGATATAATAGAAAGAAGTGCTGGAGGAACTGGGGTAGTGACTGGGAATAACCCATGTTTCTTTTCTTTTCAACTCCAATCCAACGGGCTTTTGGCAAATCCACTCCAAAGGTGAATCTGTAGGTAAAAATTACCTTTTGCAAATGGACCCAATCGCGGATGAGAAGTCCCACTTTCAAAGCAGTAGACGAGAGGTGCTGTGTTAGAACGCACGTCACGCTCATTGTCCTAGCTGTTTGGAAATTTCCGTGGTTTTCTTCGATTCTATGTAAATACGGGATAGGGTCTCTCATAAATATCACCGCGGAGGGCAATAGTTCCCTCTGCATACATCCCTTGCGCAGATAATCGACCGCGACAAATACTACCACCATCACATTTTATAATGCAAGTGCAATAAATGAAGGATATTAAAGATAAGTATTATTTAAAGTATTTGTTAATTTTAACTAATCTGTCGTGTAAAGCATCTATAAGTTTATTATTTTGCTTCCTTTTCTCTTTTCCATCTTTGCAAAAATATTTCCATAAATTAACACGTTTAGTTTTTTTAATGTAATTTTTTTGTAATTGACTTATATACCCGAGGACATCGCTGCCAACCTCTCGATTTTTCAAATACCAGTAAATTCTTACAGAAATGTTCGCTTTATTTTATTTCAGAAATTATGCGAATCTATAGAACAAGAATTTACGCATAAAAATATGGGTATTAAAAAAATCGTGAGATTTGGCACTATGATCGAGTACAAGTGAACCACCAAATTACAGAAGAAAAACAGGTATTAAATAATAATTATCTTTAATAATTAACGGAATAATTATTATAATTAGTCGAAGAATGGTAATACAAATTCTTTGATCAAATAAGAACGAATCAATCCATTAAGATATCTCTTTTTTTCTCTCAAATTTTGGAGTTATCTTATTTCCGAATACAGGCGATATTTCCTTTTTTTGGAAACATTCATCGATATTCATTCTCATTTTATTTTACGATATTTAAATAATATTTTAAACTTGACGGAAAACTTATTTTAATTTATCATTATAATTCTTTGTAAAAAAACAACGCTTTCTAAAGCTAAATGCTTTTATATTAACCTAATAATTATAATTCTTTTTATACGCTGATGAAATTACACCAGAATTTATTAACGGATTCATTAGAAAATGTGAATTTGCTTATGTTCAAGTACGTTATAAAAGAAAAAAGTTAATTAAATATTCTGGGTGCCACTAAGATAAAAATTAGGTGTCCTTTTCTAAGGACGCCTCCGGCAAAAGGGTTAAGCATTATCGGACCACCGCCCCCTGAATACTAGGCCTGAGCGATGACACAAAAATGGCGGCTGCCGAAGGCGGATTTTTTTCAGCCTGTGTGCGGTCCCTTAAATATTCGTACTAATAAATTTTTTGTTGTTTACGCATTGTTTTTCTGAGAGTAAACGAGTCAGAAAAATCTTTTATAAAATACTGGTGTCAAAATTTTAGAGACCGTACCTACGTTAAAAAAAAATCCGCCTTCGGCAGCCGCCATTTTTGTGTGAGCCCTCAGGCCTAGTATTCCGGGGGCGGTGACATGACATCGGGACCAGCATGTCTTACACGAATTTCTCTCGGTTGGCACTATTTTTTTTCAGGTAGCATATTCTATTGTACGTTATTAACGTGTTGAATTTATGTATATTACACAATATATGTTTAAAATATAGTGGTGCGAATACAATTTAAAAATAAAATCATGTGTAAAAAACTACCGTCCGATAAGAATAAAAAAGTTAGTTTTCTCTAATAATGAAAAAAAAAAATGTGTTAAAATCATTTAATATATAATTTACATTAGTTTTATATTTACATAAAATAACATTCTTTTCCTTTCAAGTCTTTGGAAACAAATACAAATGTTAATGCTCTGAAAGTATATCAAAAGACTTATTTACTTTGGTTGTATTCGAATTCTTGAGTGCAATTTTCTATAGAGTCATTAACTTTAACGACATTCCCGAAAATGAATTAATCATGAACAATCTGGAGAGATACATAATGAATCTTTCATCAGTTCTTTTGTTTCAGTTTCTTAGGCAACGTTTTCCTTTAAAGATAAATTTTTGTATTATCTTAAACTGAATAATACAGTTGAACTTCAGATGGATTTTTACACATAGTCAGAGCTCCAAATATGAATATTAATTTTATCCTAATGAAATTTAGATGGTTATGATTTATTTTAATTTCAGAAAAAAATTAAACAGTTCAAAAAGAATAAAATGCTTATAAAAGAACATAATTGTAAAGAACAGCTTGTTTTACAGGTGTTCTTAAAAATCAATCACATACGCGAATTAAAACAAATTCCTTTTTTCGGTATTTTGATAATAGTGAAAGATTCACGAAATTACTCTACAAAATGGTTAGTCTTAATTTGTAAGAAATTAATCCTTAAATACATGATTTTTCTTATGTTGCACATCTGCAGTACAAGTAAAAACTACTGTCATAAGTAAAATATTCCAAATTAGTGAATATTTTAATAAGTATGAATCTAAATACATTGTTTTGTAATTTCTTTTTATTTTGTAAAACTTAACTCTTAAATGCATGAATTATTCTTTTAGAACTGTGTTTTTTATTGTTATATTAAAAATTCGATGCCAGAAATTTTACGATAGATTTTTAACTTTATTTAGTAGCATATTTTTGCAATTTTTTCAGGATTAATATTTCTATATAGTGTTTCCTGAGATTTGAATGAATAGTGATGCAGATATGCATCGCTATGCATTTAAGAGTTAAAATTTAAAGAAAAAGAATGCTTTCTTTCTTATCTTTCTACATATATTTCTGAGGTTTATGTATTTCTTGTGATATTCATAAAGCCTTTAGATTCTTTTGTTGAATTCATCTTTTGGAATACTACAGGAAAACTCCGCAAAAAATCGGTGTCTCCAAAATGCACGAAATGTGAGCTATTTGAGAAAATTAACAATTTGTTAACATAGTAATTGTACAAACTTTCTCAGAAAATGTTTAAAAACGCACTTGCCAGTATTTAAATGCACTTGGGCACTGTTTAACAAGTTAAGGCTGCGTTTTACTGCATCCATTATACGTAGATTTTGTATGTACAATCCTCTTTTTATCATTCCCTTTAAATGAAAATCATACTTCGATAAGTTCGGTGACCGCTGCGGCTATAAAAATCCTTTTGAGTCACATTCACTGAAGGCGGCAGTGGCCTCTTTGATGTCCGTCTCTCCGCGCTATATCTCTCATAAATATACTCGGATTGCCCTGAAATTTTTGGATGTTATTGACGTTTACTATAGTATGATCCTTATTTCAATTGAAGTTTGTACCCTCATAGCATGCATGGTCACAGTGACGTCGTTGTGACGTCACTGTGAGTCACTGTGGTCACGTCACATCTGTGACCGAAATGCCACCACTCAGTGATGTTACATTGTGAATGAGATGTGAACTTCTTAGAAAACTTTAAAAAATTACAAAAAATCTTCAAAACATTTTGTTACTGTAAAATTTTATTTTTCTGGCAATAAAAAAGAATTGTTATGTCACTGCATGTAACGTAGGTCACGACACACTCACAAAAAAAAATCCCCCCATATTGTAAGTCACAGTGTGAGAAAAATATGAACTTCAAAAATCTTTGAAAATGAAGAGAAATGTTTTAAAAAGGCCCGATTTACAGCGGCATAAGGAATGAAAATATATTAGTGGGTAGCAAGTAGTAAATTCAGACACGAAGAGATGGTGGGGGGGGGGGGGGATATACAGGAAATTGCACGGTACAAGTATCAACAAACTAGATTTTCATGCTATATTTTATCAATTTGATATCTAAGAGTGTGAAAGTATACTTTTTTCCTGATTTCAATTTTATCTAGTATTGCAATTTAATACAATAATCCTTCTCTTATTCTTATTATTATAAAAGTGTTTCTCGGAAAAATGGTACGTGCTGGAGCAATTTGGATAACATATTTAGAATTAGGAATATTAAATATATACAATTTACATATTTAGTTTGCAGGAAGGAAAATTTTTAATTTATTTTTACCGACCACTGGTATTCGAAACACTTTTGTGGCTTCAAACTAAAAAATTTCTATTATAGTTAAGTCTGCAGCTTTTAATGAACACGTAGAAAGAGTCTTCAGAGTTTAGTCATACATACATTTCTTGCTTTATATTTTGCATTCAAGTCATATTTTTTCCTGCCTATTTTAAATAACTATTTTTAAAAAAAATTCTACTTCTTTCAGACTTTTAAAATAAAATTAGCATTTTCCGAATAAAAAAAAATAATACAAAATTTATGCAAAACCAATGATATAATTTATTATTCGTATTTCAAATTTGTGTTTTAGAGATATGACTCTAAAAAAAAGTTATTTTACGAATTGTTTTATTCTACAGGAAATTAACATGAAAGGAATGACGATTGACAAAGAAAATTTTTTTATTCTCGATATTTATTAAATCTTTTTATTTTTTAGGAAGATATTTTGTATTTATTATGTGTGAAACAATCTATACTTAGAAAAAGGGAGGGTGGGGGGTTAAAACTGATAAAAAGAAAAGGTAAAATACATTGGAAAATTCTTCAAATACAAAAATTTAAATACAGACAGTCTCATAAAATGATTGCACATATAAGTTCCATATCTGTTTATCTAAAAGGAAATAAAGTAACACCTGCCCCAAATCGTCTGCCACGACACCGCAGGGTAAACAGAGAACTTTTTGTTCTAACAGATGCGGTAAGTTACTAGTCTTAAATTTAAGCTTTTGCGTGTGCTTTTTTTAATGGAAGAAAAAGACGTCGCCATTTTCGGATACACACGGATATTAATAACTAATTTATGGAGCTCAAAAAGTAAGTCTTATTTAATTTAAATTGTTTATTCCTGTTTCGTATATTTGGTGGGATGAGTTAAATAGTTTTATATTATACCTATAGAAAGAGACTGATCTGGGATTGTTTCTCAGATTAGAAATTAACATTATACTGAATGGGAAATGCCGTTTTACATACTATAGTAGTGAAACTTTTGAAAAACTTTTTTTCATTACTAATAATATTTTAAATTATTATTTAAAATCCTAAATCTTCATATCAATGTTTTCAGATTTAACATTTGCCAAAATTATAAAATAATAGGAATTCCTTGTAACATATGGAGAGATTTTTGAGAAATTGTTAAATCTAATAATACATTTAATTCATCTATTGTACTTTGTTGTTGTTTAATAGTACAATTATAAATACTAATTATATAGTGTTTTTCAAATTGGTATATTTATTTTTTTAAATTGTATGTAAACACGTTTTTGCTGTTCGTGATTTTAATCAAACATTTAATTGTAGACATTCAGAATCAGTTATTAACTTTTCTTCGATTGTAAACTCATTTTCTACGTTTTCGATACACGTTCGATACTTCGCATTAAAAAATAAAATATGACAATTAAGCATTGAAATAAAGTGTTTTTCATGCCTGATAACAAGTTTATAGATTAAACTGCTTTACTATATTTTTTAAAATTTTATATTTATAATATTTATAAAAAAATATTTATAATTTATGATATTTATAAAAGTTGATATTGTACTGTTCATAAGCGATAATTGCTGGAAATGCATTTTTAATTACAATATGCGCTTTTATGATTCACTATATTTATGCATAGTATATGGTGTATATAAAAGCTATAATTCATATACAAGGCTACACAAAAGTATACGTAAGAGTTATCCCCTTCGGGACGAGAGACTTTTACGAAATTTTTAATCTCTTGTCACCGTTTTTTAAAAACAGAAATTTGTGTTTTCTTGAATCGAGAAAATGCGCTGATTGAATAAGGCAAATTTTACAGTAAAATTTTACTGGTGAGTAAAAACAAGGATTCTGAGCGCTTCATGCGGCACGTATACGTGCCGCTCGTCCCCAAGGGGTTAAGGGGTATGGGCGCAAATTGCTTAAAGGTGTTTTTTAGATGAGTTATGGATTTTTATGTTGAACTGCATTTAATTTACTAAGAAATGTTTGTAGAATATGGATAAAATGATACACAGGGTCACGCAAGGAAATGGATATACGGCCGTCTATAAATTATAATTTCTGGAAATGTGATTTCAGCAGTTTTAAGAGTGTTTTAATTTGAATTAAATTTTAACTAAATAGTGGCGTGTAATAAAGATTCTAGGTAAACTACAAGGTTGTACAAAAATATTCAAGTATGTTTTCATATATTAGTATAAATTGCTGAATGAGAATTTCAACCTGTTATGCGTTTTCTTGCTAAACTAAATTTTCACATTATATACTAGTATATATCAAACTACAGATTAAATACAGGGCTATTCAAAAGAATTGGAAAACATATTTGGCTATGGACGGTAACTGCTGAAATCAGTTTTTCAAATGTTTTATGCGTTTTCTAAAATATTTACTTAGTTATGTTATTTACGTTATTTCCTTAAATTACGATGTCTAGTTAAAGCATTCAGGAAGCGTTGGAAAGTGCTTTATAATCTATGCTTAACGCATGATTTTTCTTACTTGTTTTTTCTATTTCCCAGATCAGTCATTTCCTATAAATCCTACCAAATCTATTTAGCTCATATTAACAAAATACAATATACACGGGAATAAAAAATTTAAATAAATATGGCTTATCTTATTCTTCTTTAAATAGGAAATGTATTAATATCCGTTAGACTCCATGTTCGTATTTAATAAAATAATAACAAATCACAACACATAAAAACTTACACAATCTTAATATAAAGCTTGAACTCAAGATCAAGCTTAGAACTTAATAAAAAAGGATGCCAGTTGATAAGCATTGTTTTTTTCAGTGTAAAAATTAAAAGTATTTTAGAAGAATAGGACTCCAAAATAGCGATACATTGCTAAAAAGTACGGTAAAAAGATAATATTGTATATTTCAAACAAAACTTTATTTTAAAATTCACCACAGTGTTTATAAGAAGAATCATCACAGTATTAATGCTTGGAAATTTTTCCAGAGAGAAACATTCGCCTTGCAAACAATATTTCAAATGGAAATCAAATTTCAAATTGATTGCTTAAAAGGCGCAAAAGCCAACATAGTGAAAAAAATTCCATAACGGTACTTGAATCCGGGCCATCAGTACAGCGTACTGACATTCTACCGACTAAACCACATGGAACGAGACCCAGCCTGGAAAATGTCTTACTATTACATGTTGGCAAGGTTACAAACGCAGCACAAGATGGAATATTTATCATGAGCCACCGACATGGCGCAAACACGAAACTTAATTAAATCCAGCAGCGATTCAAACTATATGAATACTTGGAAATTTTTCCAGAGAGAAACATTCGCCTTGCATACAATATTTCAAATGAAAATCAAATTTTAAATTAAAATTGCATTTTAAGCAATTAATTTGAAATTTGATTTTCATTTGAAATATTGTATGCAAGGCGAATGGTTCTCTATGGAAAAATTTCCATGTATTTATAGAGTTTGAATCGATGCTATATTTAATTAAGTTTCGTGTTTACCCGATGTTGGCGGCTCACGATAAATATTCCATCTTGTGCTGCGTTTCTAGCCTTGCCAACATGTACTAGTAAGAAATTTTCCAGGCTGGGTCTCGTTCCATGTGGTTTAGTCGGTAGAATGTCAGTGCGCTACACTTATGGCACGGATTCGAGTCCCGGCTTCGAATCTTTTTCTCTATGTTGACCTTTGCCCTTTTAAGCAATTAATTTGAAATTTGATTTTCATTTGAAATCATCACATTGTTTATGGCAAGTTCATCACAAATGACACATATTTCACAAATTAGTCACAGTGTGACGTCAAAGCATTGTCGCTGTCGTCACAGGTTCGTCACAAAGTTAATGCCAAAACAGTCACAAATGACACACTTTTCACAAATTTGTCACACCGTGACTTCACAGAGTGGTCACAATGTGACGTCACAAACGACCTCTAAAACAGCCATAACGACCTCGCATTCTAGTCACTATGACGTCATATCGACGTCACGTGACGTCACATCGACGGTCACAAAATCACAGTGTGACTTCACAACGACGTCGACGTGACGTCACCATGCCTTACGGGTAGCACGTTTAGTTCATTTACCGGGGCAATCAAAAGTATTCCGTTTCATTACGGACAATGGGAAAAAATTGTTTCAAATGATTTTTAGCGATGTTACACGCTTTCAAACTTAATAAAATCGATATGCATTTAAGAAGTGCACTAACATATGTATTCTGTAGAATATGCGGTGTAAAGAATAATTATTATTCATTTACAGTGCCACACAAAATAATTCCATTAGATAATGATATAGGGGGGGGGGGAGCGTATTTTAATTACGTTAAACTATTTCGTATATAATGAAATTGATATGCGTCGCTCAGGTTTACTATAAGATATTTCATATATAATACAAAGTGCATACCATTTAAAGGGACATACTAAAGATTTCAAATACTATATTGTATCCGAAGTACTGTATATTAGCGATGATTGCTGGAAACGCCTTTTTAATTATGATATGCGCTTTTATGGTTTCCTATATTTATCCATACTATATGGTGTGTATAAATGCTATAATTCATATACAGGAAACCCCCCACCCCCAAAAAAAAGAATTGTTAAGGTTTAACGCGTATGAACGGAACTTGCTTAAAGGTAGATTTTAAATGAGTTATGCATTTTCACGTTGAACTGATTTAGTTTACTAAGAAATCTTTGTAAAATATAAATAAAATGATATAGAGGGTCACGCAAAGAACTGGATTCACGGCCGTCTATGGATGATAAAATTTCTGGAAATGTGATTTCAGTAGTTCTAAGAGTGTTTTAGTTTGAATTAAATTTTAGCTATATAGTGGCGCGTAATAAAGGTACTAGGTAAACTACAGGTTGGTACAAAAGTGCTCAAGTTCGTTTCCATCTATTAGTATAAATTGCTGAAGGAGAAATTTCAACATGTTATGCGTTTTCTTGATAAACTATATTTACCCATTATATAGTATATATATCAATCTACAGATGAAATACAGGGCTGTTCAAAAGGATTGGAATGCATATTTAGCTACGGACGGTAGCTGCTGAAATCAATTTTTTAAGTGTTTTATGCGTTTTCTAAAATGTTTACTTAGTTATCTTATTTACCTTATTTCCCCAATTAACTAAGTTTTGTTAATGCATTCAGGAAGTGTCGGAAAGTGTTTCATAATCTATGATTAACACATGATTTTTCTTTCTTGTTTATAACCTATTTCGGTTTTATAATGCATGTGGAGAAAATCAATTTATTATTATTCAAAGCAATTTGTTTGTAGATTCTGGTGACACTCTGTTTTCAGCAGTTTAATAACATAATTGGTTTCCCGTTTAAAGATTAAGAAGTTGCGTTTTACTACTTCCGTTCTGTTGGGATAAGACCTTTGATGCATATTTTAATGTCATCTTTAACTTGCTCGATGATATGTGGTTTTTGTATGTACAACCCTATTTTTAACGTTTTCCATCAATAAAAATCCCATTTAGACAAGTCTGGTGACCGCTACAGCTATAAAGATCCTTTTAGATCGCATTCATTGAAGGTGGCACATTCTTCGGCCTCTTTGATATGGGGAGTCTTCTGTCGCGTTGCAATAGTGGAAATTTCCACGAAGGAACGTCACGGACATGTATATTTCCTACTCTGGGGATATTTTTTTGCTGATGATCATAGAGTCTTTCCAAAAGAAAACGCAGAGAAATAATTTGACTTCTCGTCGAAGAATTTGAAACTGTGATGAGTTCGGAGCCTAAGCCTATGCTCACTGATCGCTTAGCAGAACAGTAAACAGCACATAAATGCAAGAAAGTGATCCCCATTGTATCTGAAAACACTCGCAACCGACATGCACTACATTATCTCTCTTCTCCTATTTATTCCTAACTCCATTACCGATACGCCTCTATGAAATTTTGTGTATGCCGCGATAACGGATTTCCTTCAGTTGTAAATCCCATGTTGTATTCCCGTATGCCTCAATATGCGCTGTCGTCATTTTGAATAAATAAAATTTAAATATTATTTAACAACAATGAAAAAAATCCATGTTTATTAGTATTTAACCCTTAAATGCACAGTGATGCATATCTTCATCTCTTTTTATTTAACTTTCAGTAACCATTACATTTATATAGAAATATCAATCATGTAAAAATTGCTACTAAATAAAGTTAAGAATCTGTCTTAAAATTTCTGGTATCTAATCCTTAATATAAGAATAAAAAAAAGAAAAACAATTCTAGAAGATTAATTCATGCATTTAAGGGTTAAGTTTTACAAAATAAAATTCATATAAAATAAGTTATACCTAGATCTATACTACTGATTTATTTTTATTGATTTAGTTTTAACAGTAGTTTTTGCTTGCGTTGCAGGTGCAACATAAGAAAAAGTTAGCGTATTATACAAAAAATATATCTCTAATGTTTTTCAATATTTTTCCTGAGTAATAAGCTTGTCTTAGAATCATATATATTTTTTTCGAATCAAAAAAAAATCATGCATTTAAGGGTTAAATTTTTTTTTCAATATCAGTGATTCTAGAGAAACATTTCCAAGGTGGCTTTTCCCACATTTTTAATAGAAAGAACCTTTGACCTTCAGGGTAAGAGAAATAAAAAAAAAATACTTTGTTACAAAAAACTGGTATTATTAAAAAACAAAACAAAAACGGATCGAGTAGAGCTCTAAATTTGAAAATCATTAGATTTTTTGGGCTCATTAAGTACACAATCTATTTGCGTCAGAATTCATCAATTCGTATCATCATATCTGTACAACGTGGATTTATAAATAGGATCTTTTGAAACCTGCTGGTATTTCAAATTAAGCGAAATAAATTTCTTTCATGCGATATTTTCTCACATCATTAGTGTCATATTTAACATCAAGTACCCTATCATTCTTTATGTATGCATAAAATAATATGTACATAAGTAACACTTAAAACATATCTTGACTTTATCTTGACGTCAGTGTGCTAAGAATACAAAATGGTTACGGAACAAAATTTAATTGAACAGTTTCTAAAGCGATAAGATAAGGGATTCATTTTATTCGATAAATCATAATAGAAAAAGTAAAGCCAAATTTTTAAAAAGTGTGCGAGTATTTCTATATCTAAAATATTATTGCTTGCTATTTATTTTTACATCGTATAATTCACTGTAAATGAATTCAAAGTGCTTTAACTAATTGATGTTTCCGTTTAAATAAATTTGAAGACAACTGAAATACTTTTTCTTAACACTAGATGCACCGTAAAAAATACCGTAAATGAATATATTTTGGTTCGATCCAGAAATTTCTGTATGAAATATAATTAAAACATATAAGGTAGGAAAACAAAAAGTTAATTTTATACCCTAAACCGTATTAAATAAAAATTCTGGTATAAAATTTTTTTTATAAATCTCGAGTAAAATTTTCGGCTTTTCTAATGTTAAGAGAAACAAACTGTTCAACTACACATTACCGAAATGTTGTTTCACATTAACATGAATGAATATATCACTGTGAAATCATACATGTTAATATTTGTTGAAAGCGTGTAAATTAGATCTCTTTTACAAAATCCTAGCCACAAAAATATATATTTCATACTCTAAATATTCCTAAATTTCAATAATCACAAAACACTGCAGTAACCATATTTATTAATACAATTTCTTTGTAAAAAGATAGTATATAAATCATAATAGCTTTTTCTTTGAATAATTATAAGTTTCAGATAAAGTTTCTGAGCTTAATGTCTCAAGTCGGGAATCTGCAGATTTCTGCATATTTTTGTCACAATAATAGTAAATTATCACAGTCATGGGTTTAAAGCGATAGTATAGTTTCTATGCTTTACTCACAAACTGAAAGGTAAAATAAGTTGCAGTAAAGTTTCTGCACACTTTAGTCACAAACAAGTGTTAAAAGCTTTTGAGCTTGTCCCAATAAAGATAATTTCGAACACAAATCGATGTTGATTAGCGACAGTATTGTCTCTGTACGCGAATCACAAAATTGGATTTGAAGAAAAATATCTCTGTTCACGAGAATTGTCTCTGTCCATGGTGTGAGAGAGTTGTCTCTGTCCTTGGCAAAATAATTGGTTACTGCACAGTCATTATATGTAAAAATCACATTCGGGACTTGCCTTGATATCTGAAGACCCTGCTTATGTTTTTCATGAACCAACCTTTCACATTTTTAGCAATATTCCTGCTTTTCGGAATCCCTATAAGAAAGAAAATCTATCAAATTTTTTGCATTTCACTTAATATACTATGCACATTAATAACATGATCTATCAAATATAAATGTTGTAAACCGAGAATATACTTTTTATAATGTGTACTATTATAATCTTTCCTGCTTTTTAATATAAGAAAAAAACTATCCTTATTAATCTTTGTGTAAAAAAATATTGTTATGATGTTAGCACAGCAAAAAGTAAAGAAAATATAAAAGAATTATCCAATCGTAGTCTCATTTGCTTAATCTTTAAGAGTTTGATTTTCTGTTGCCTGTAATATACAATAGAACCTCGATTATCCGAAGTAATTGGGCCGACCCTCTTTCGGAAAATCGAATTTTTCGGATAATCGAGAATGCTTCAATTTGAAGATTAAGGTGAAATATATTCAATGTTTTTTATTATGGTAACAAGTTTTTAATAAAAATAAAGCAATAGCAAAATAGAAAGAAGAATTATCTGAATTTTAATTTTGAAATTAAGTACCTTTAACATATATCACAACGGTTTGAAAAAATGTTTTGTTTGTCGCAGTTTCGATTGCCTTTGCTTTAAAGCTCTATCACGGCGGTTTTTAATATTATTAGTTTACCAGTATCACAGTCTTTCTGCTACTCCAGCCACGTCAAACCTTTTGCGACACATTCAACAGCTTCAGAATTGCTAATTTGTCCGTGATCTTCGTTCAACTCCGCAGCTTACGGGAGCGTTCACGTTAAGTTCAAAGAAACTCTAAGAAAGGGGTTCAAAAACATGTATACGTACTCGTAGTTCGGAAAGGACCGCTTGAACGCAAGAAATATGATAGAAAAAAAAGTTTTCAAAATGGCTTTTGCACACAAGGAATGTGATAGTAAATAAAAATAGCTTTAAAAATAGATTTCGGTTAACCGAGAGTTTCGGTTAAAAGAGTTTCGGATAAAAGAGGTTCTACTGTACATTATAAAATGTAGTAGTGATATAATGCACATTTAAAACCTTACTAAAAGGTATGATCATCTCTAATCATAATAATTTTTATGACGTATCCGGGTAGCCTGAATTCGTCTATATCACCCTACTACAGACAGCAAAAACATACAAGAAGCGAGAGACAATGAATGTTAGGAGGTGCGTATGGTGAAGAACTGCAATTTATCTAATTTAGCGGTTTTTTGTTTTATTCAAATATCTACTACTACTCCCAATTGGTAATTTTCGCCTTATCTAATATGTTATTAAAGAAAGTAAATAATACTATTCGTAAACAGTGTTTTTTAACTGAATAAAAAAAATTCGCTAAAATGGCAACACTCGAGAAATGAGAAGGAATTCGCATATGAACGAATTCGCGTCTTAAGAGTGATTTTTTCCTCAAAGGATCGAACATTTATCGTGTATTAAGCGGGTAGCGTATTAAGCGGGATCGCGTAATAACCGTTCACGTATTAAATGTGATATTTTTGCATTATCCTTATGGGCGATGTTGAAGGGATTGGAAAAAAATCTGCGTATTAAGCCGGATTGCGTATTAACCGTGAGCGTCTTAACGGGGTTCGAGTGTATATACCTAAACTCATTACTTCAGTTTAGTTAAATATAACTTTTGGATCATAAAGACATATAATTTCTATATTTTTTTTACGCAATCCGTAAACTATTGCTTAACCGTGTATGATCGGGCAGTATATTAAAGTATCATTAAGCGAACATGTTACAAAACTCAGTTATTTCATTGATTGACAGTAATACAGTTTAAATTAAGGTATATATACTTTACTTAATGTTCCGGAAGCTATTAGTTGTAGTAAAAAGCAAAAATAGGTTTAACACAGATAATTTACTTTCAATCAAAACTGTTAAGCTTACTGGGTTTTGGAAAAGTTGGAGAACTATTTTTATATTTATATGCAAGGCCATCTTTGTAATTCTATAAATACTCAAAATAACATTAAACAAAAAAAAAACTGATTTGAGCAGCGATGAAAATGATCTACTAGACCAATGGTTCCTAACCTGGGGTACGCGGCAGACCGTTGCCACCGAAATACTCAAGGTTTGAGTACAGGAGTTGTGACGTCATCACTTATCGAGCAGCTTCTCACTAGTGTTGGAATTCACACCGGAAAATTTTGAATAGCACTTTTATTTTATTTTCTTTGTGGAATATCTATCATATTATAGAACAATAATAACTATTTAAACTTACTGGTGAGAATTTGGAATACCCCAATAAAAAATCAGCCAGTCACGGCCACACTGTGGCATTCCGCATCTGGCCGAATTTTAATTTGAGATTCTGAATTATCACCAATAAGTTTAAATAGTTAGTAATTTTTTATATGATGATAGATACTCCACAAATAAAATAAAATAAAATTCGTATTCAAAATTTTCCAGTGTAAATTCTAACAATAGTGAGAAGTAGGTCGATTAGTGATGATGTCACAACTCGTGTCCTCAGGCCTTGAGTATCTCGGTGGCAACGGCATACCAGATAGGCGTACGTAAAAATCATATCGGTAATGGTGGAAATCTCAGAAATTGTTTAACTAAAAAGACAAAGAATTTTGATATTTTTACATTACAAAATTAGTCTCATGTGTAAATCCAATATGTTACACTCAAAATGAGGGAAAAGGTCCAATATACCTAAAAACTCATTGATAATGCAATGTCAGTAGCTCCACTCACTGATAAGCATGCATGAATATTTATATTGGGTCGTTCGAAAAGTCGTGTCCGTTTGAGAAAATCAATTCGAACCGGAAAATTCTGCCCGGTAATTATTAGACATTAGATATCGGAATCAATCTCTAATAATTAAATGATAGAATTTTCCGGTACGGAATATTCTATGTAATTCATTCATGTAATTTGTATCGCTTTATTATATGGTTGTGATAAAATTACTAATGAAAATTAAAAAGAATTTTTGAATGGAGGGGGAAGGGTAGCGTGCTTATGAGAAATAGGGGTACTGCGAAACTAAAAGCCTATGAAAGGGGTATGTGAAAGGAAAAAGGTTGGAAAGCGCTGTACTAGACCCTTGTAAATACCAATTTAATACTTTCATTAATCAGGAATGAGATGTCCGACTTTTTATATACCAGTATAATCTGAGAAGAAATGTCATTT